>JAMKCH010003420.1:0-79125 GCA_023653785.1 Ophioderma brevispina | reverse complement strand
GTTTTGCACCAAATCCAATGCATCTTCAATACATTTTCGCTAATTACCAAGATTAAACAGTATTCAGGTGAAAGTGGCCCAAATAAAATGTGCCACCCTTTCACTGGATGAGTGTGTCTCTGGATCTAGAGACCCCAACGAGATGAGTAAAGGGCAATTTGTAGAGGAATAGTAGAGGCCTTCATACAGTACATATAGTTTTAGCGAATTGACCGTCAGCCCAGAAGATTTTGATCAAACGAACGAGATACCAATAGCTGAATACGTGAAAATTCAGAGAAAAATATAACTCTTGCAAATATGAAAGTCTGCCGGAGACCCGTTGCTGCGTGGAGCCCCAGGAGAGGGTTGAAGGGTTATAGTCACTTGCTATATGTTGCAAAACAGATTGCAAAATAGATGCTTCCCATCGTGTCATAAATTAACATTAAGCGACCAAGGGGTTTCACTCCCGTCAGTGCCCAAGTAGGGGGGGGGGGGGGGGTCCATTGAACCCCACACTAAGGAAACCACTTTCCCGACAGAATTTTTGCATAAAATTTATATCACTTATATAGGGTTACAAGACAACACTCAATCAGCAATAAAAAATGAAATTTATTATTTGGGCTGCAAATTAGTGGCAAAACAATGTTTTCAAACACGCGAAAAGTGTGCAAAAAAAAAGACGGACAATTCCAATAAGCCTCACACTTACATCAAACTTTCTGAAAACTTATTTTATGTTGATATCTATATGCTTCAAAAGTACGTGTTTTTTGTGAATTATAGGACACGGATGATACCCTCCTTGTCAATGAGAATTGGTCCCCGTGTTTCCAACAAGCTCAAAATTTGAGAAGATGACCAATATGCCCGTCTTCACAAATCTTTCAAACTTTTAAGTTATATCTGCAATATGTTTAGTTACACCATCCACAATTTAAAATAAAAACTATAAATTATAATCTGAGCTATAACCAATATTGGTCATCTGGCAATATTGCTTTGTTAGCATGCTCTTATTTAAAAATGCGGCCATATGGCCATCCTTAAAGTTCTTAAAAGCCTCTAAATTGCATATTGTATATTCTATATTATTACTATTCTATATTATTCTATATTTATTAGAGTATTGACCATTGGTACAGTTCGCCATTTGCAGATAGAGTCGCGACGAGGGTGTTTAGTGTGCCAAAATGATGCAAAAATTCTGAAAATATTATTTTTAAAGTAAGAAACACTCTGAATAAATCGTGATAATACCATGAGTAGAACAGTTTCTTGGCTACATCAAACATTTTCCCGATTAATTTGGACGATTTTAAAGCAAACTCGGCTTTCGGCGTTGGGGTACCAAGGTTAGTATTGTTAGGATCCGTACGGAAACTTATCAGACGTGACTTGTAGTATTAGTTAAGTTAAGTTTAAGTCCTAACTTCCACAGTGTCCCTTCCCAACTACATAAGATCCCCTTTCCAACTGTCTCGAAGCCCCTACCAGCTGCTACAGAGCATCCTTCCTAAGTAAATAAGATTCTCCTTCTCATCTAACACAGGTGCCTTTTCCCAACTAACTCAGGGAACCCGCCAGGGAACCGTGAATTCCACACTACCTCCACACCTTATACCAAATACCAGAAAGTTCCATCTACATATAGCTACCCATGGGTGTTTTTACAGACAACCCCATGATCCTTATAAGCTAAATTTGAGCCGCATTTGAGTTTTAAAGGCTGCAAATTTCCACCAAATCCATTTTCTAAGGCCCTAATTAAAAAGGCAAAATCGGAAAGTTCGGAAGTCGGGCCACACAGATCCCTACCCAGAAAAGTTGAGTGCCCCTCGCTCACACTCTCATACTCTCACTTTCTCTGATGTCCATTTTGTAATTCCATACAGCCCACCCCCATTTCCAATCTATGCATGTACACAGTTATCCAAAGACCAAAAATTAACTCAATCGGAAGCATATCATGTTTGAGATATCAAATCGTCTGATTTTTTTTTTTTTAATTTACAACTTCGTTTAGATTATAACTAACTCTGTACACAGCAAAGCAAAATTATTTAAATTTTATCTATTAGTTAGCAAGAAGTAGACATTTTCAATAAGATAGGACCATAAACAGTAGGCCTATAGAAGGGAAACCCCTTGGAGCACTTTATAGGTTTATAAGCTATGAGATTAGAAAATCGATTTAACCATATCCCATAACACAATAGATGAGGTGTTAAGACTGCATGTACAAATCGTGATGTTACACCAACATTATTTTTTACCAGCATTATTTAGGATGATTTGACACAATGTATTATATGTATTATGGGATATTGGATTTGATTCTATGATTCTTCCACATTCTTCAGTTCACAATGCAAATCGAAACATCTTGCAAAAGAGGTAACATTTTGAAAATGGCCGCAAAAAATATGTTCCGCCCTCTATCTCGAAGTACATCCCTGCTCAATTTTTTATTTATACCCTGCAGCCAAATAAACAGAGAAACCTTATTCGAGGTGCTGTGGTCATGGGGGAGCTGATATTGACTATACTACTAGAAAAGACTTCAACGCAAAACATATTCAAATTCTAGCCCCAAATATTGCTCCCTCAAATCAAAACAGTTGACAGAAGTTCATTTTCCACTCACAATGAAAAATGGCAGTATCTTACCACAATATAAACATGCACACTCACTGTCTTCTTCCTACACAATAAAATCGATGTGACCTCTATAGCTGGTCGAAAACGCTCTGGAAAAAGTCCTGATTTGAGGTTTAAAATACCTGAATTCATTACAAAATAATGTATTATTGTCGCTGAATGTCAACTACATATCTAAGTTAGTCTAATATAATGTTAAAGGGTGATTGGGGGTTAAAAAATGAAAAGCGATGAAATTTAAGTTTTGAAAAAGGCGTGGTTTCCGAAGTTATAGAAATCCCAACAAATTTTAAAGCATCCCAAATCATTAATTGAGTTATGTGTTGAAAAAAGGGCTGTGCATGCTCTATCTGTTATAAGAAGGCGAAGACCTCGGAAAATGCATAGCGTTACATTTACTGGCATCGCGGAATTGAATTTTCATTTTCTATAACATGGGCCTGATTTCCATGGATTTAAACTGCAGATGTGTACAATACAAGGAATGTGGACAATAGCAAGGTCGTTTGCCTATTGCATTTGTGCAAGCTTATCGGTCGTTTGCCTACTGCATTTGTGCAAGCTTATGCAATAGGCCACGCTTCTTGGAAAATAATTTGCAATGAGTGCATTCCTCCGTAGATGTTACCGTAAGGGGGTTTGGAAAGTATTTCCATCACTTTTATGGATTATCAATGTCTAAAGTACTTGTGTGCAAAAATTTACAAATTTATCCTGAAGCGCACACTCTTTCACTACAGTCCCCTGCTATCTAGTACTGGATGTCTTATTGAATGGTCAGAAAATTACTTTAATTAACATTTATGGGGCTAATAAGGACGACCCATCTTTGTTTTCGAAAAAGTTCGTGATGTTCTTGATGATTTTGATTGTGAACCGATAATTTGTGGTGGTGATTTTAATTGTGTTAAGAAAGGCAGTAGAGCTCATACTCATTTCAATTCACAACGTTTATGAAATCCATCATGGACAACTATGATTTCATTGATATTTGAGAGAACGTAATCCAAATGTTTATAGATATGCATGGCGCTCAGTGAATCATCCGATTAAATGTGACCCATCACATCAAAAGCTGCCAGTTGTCGCTCAAGGTTCAAGTTGAGATTTTGTTTGCATCAAAAAGCCCATATTATCAGCTTTAAAATGATACCTCTCATGTGTAAATTGGGTGTAGCATTACAATTTTATGAGGAAAAATGGGGTTAAATTTCTTTTTATTTTCTTTGTTTTTTCATGCATAATTTAAATAATATATTGAAATGCAAATTCCCGACAACTGGTAGGTTTTGATGTGATGAGTCACAAATGCTAATGGCAATATTCTAGTTCATTCCATAGTGTAGTTATTATACTCCAATTTGCTTTTTATCCCATCTCTCTAGGATAAATCGTTTTTGAGAAATACTGTTTGCAGTGATGACATATCGTTAAAATTTACTTTTTAGATATAGGTTATTAAGTCTAGAAACACTGTTTTTAATTTTTTTGTATGTTTTAGAAACACTGATTTACTTTCACTATGAATTAGAAAAGTAGTGCTTAAATTTTTTTTTTTTTTTTTTTTATGGATTTAAACTGCAGATGTGTACAATACAAGGAATGTGGACAATAGCAAGGTCGTTTGCCTATTGCATTTGTGCAAGCTTATCGGTCGTTTGCCTACTGCATTTGTGCAAGCTTATGCAATAGGCCACGCTTCTTGGAAAATAATTTGCAATGAGTGCATTCCTCCGTAGATGTTACCGTAAGGGGGTTTGGAAAGTATTTCCATCACTTTTATGGATTATCAATGTCTAAAGTACTTGTGTGCAAAAATTTACAAATTTATCCTGAAGCGCACACTCTTTCACTACAGTCCCCTGCTATCTAGTACTGGATGTCTTATTGAATGGTCAGAAAATTACTTTAATTAACATTTATGGGGCTAATAAGGACGACCCATCTTTGTTTTCGAAAAAGTTCGTGATGTTCTTGATGATTTTGATTGTGAACCGATAATTTGTGGTGGTGATTTTAATTGTGTTAAGAAAGGCAGTAGAGCTCATACTCATGAAATCCATCATGGACAACTATGATTTCATTGATATTTGAGAGAACGTAATCCAAATGTTTATAGATATGCATGGCGCTCACTGAATCATCCGATTAATGCTAATGGCAATATTCTAGTTCATTCCATAGTGTAGTTATTATACTCCAATTTGCTTTTTATCCCATCTCTCTAGGATAAATCGTTTTTGAGAAATACTGTTTGCAGTGATGACATATCGTTAAAATTTACTTTTTAGATATAGGTTATTAAGTCTAGAAACACTGTTTTTAATTTTTTTGTATGTTTTAGAAACACTGATTTACTTTCACTATGAATTAGAAAAGTAGTGCTTAAAATTTTAAAAGATAATTGTGAAAATTAGAGCTCAAAGGGTAAATTATTTTTTAAGATATAGATTTTTAAAGTGGAAAAAACTAAAACATCGCAGCTTGAAAAACAATAAAATACATAAGATGTTAAAAACAATAGAAAACATAAGAAATTCCAATTCACGAAGTTCAATTTTTGACCATAACTTTTGAACGGAAGCTCCGATATTTGTCAAACAAAAAGCAATAGAAAGGAAATTTTTTCCTTGATTTAAATATGTGGATTTCATTTTTAGCCCTTCCAATGATACATTCCCCCTTAATCAATTTAAGATTTTCCCAGGCCTTAATGTAAACCTTGATAAGTGTTATGTCCTGTTTATTGGTGCTTTTAGAAACAAAACACCAAATATAAACCATTTGGGTATTCATGTTACTACCGGTCCAGTTAGGCTTCTTGGTGTTTCTATAACAAACATCTAATCTTGATCATATCTTTGAGTTAAACTTTCTGCCTAAACTGCACAAACTTAGAGAGATCTGACCCCCTTGGGTAAGATCACCATTATTAAATCCTTGGCTATTTCTCAGATTGTATTTCTTTTATCAGTTTTGCCTAACCCACCATCTTATTTTATTAAAGAGCTAGATACAATTATTTACAAATTTATTTGGTCTGACAAATCTGATAAGATAAATCGTCTTACAATAATTGGTGATTACTAGTATGCTGATGGCGGGTTAAGAATGTGTCATGCTTCTTCAATGACCAAAGGTCTAGAAATCACTTGCATCAAGAGACTACTTGAAGCATCTTGGTGAAAATCTTATATTGCAATGTAACATAAAGTCAAGTGAAAAATGCATTACCTCTATTAATACTACTTTCATAAGGGACAGGGATTCTGCTTATCCTGATCAAATCCTTTGGAATAACTCGCATATAAAAATCTGTGGCAAAACAATATTTGAAACAAAATAGTTTAATAAAGGTATTATTCATGTAAATAATATTCGTACAGATGAGGGAAAAATTATGTCAAATACTGTAATCACAGACAGATACCATTTAAATATTAACTTTATGAATTATTTTTCAGTGGTTAGTTCGTACCATATGTTTGGATTACTGGTATAGAAGTTGACCATGCACTTGTAACAGATTATGTCAGTTTCCAAGTTAAATTACTGAATTAAATTATATACTAAGATAGTAAAATCTGCAAATTTATTTATTCCCGTTGTGTTAAAAAGATGCTTAAAATTCCATCAGTTGTAGCCATATTATCTGCTGAATTTTAGCGACAAAAACTTAGATTGGACCACTATTTATTTAAATTCATTCGGCAATTCACTTGTGTGTACTTTTTAGGGTTCCTCAGAAACCATTTTACATTTGTTTTGGGAATTCATGAGTGCTATTGCTTTCTGGCATGATATAAATCGAATTCTTTTACACAATAGGTGTGTCTTAACATGTAAGGACATCTGTTTGGTATGTTCAATTGTATCAACCAACGTTACAATTTTGTAATATTACATGCTAAATATTTCATATATCTAAGCAGGTGTATAAATAAGAAGCCTAATTTTAACATTTTTAGAAATATGTTAAAAATTTGAAAAAGAGGTTGAAAAACATATTGCATTCTGTAATGACAAACTGTGTAAATGTGTATGGCTCTCCATCAATAGCACGTTTGTTTGTCCGGGTAAATATTGATTTTGCTAAATAGCTCAAACTTGGTCATTTTGAAAACAATTAAGTGTCAGAACTTTACATCGCGTTATTTTACCATTCATGATGACGTTATTTTCAGTGTATGAATGGTTATCGATTGTTGTGTGTAATTGTTGAATAGCATAATAGAATAAAATAAAAAGATCGTTTTCCATGTGTGACTTAATTTGAAACTTGAATATTAACTATGATGTTCTGGAAGCATCAGTGTAGTGGAGAGGGTAGGGTGGTGAGAGAAAATGGTTGAGACATGTCCTTCTATGCTATTGTTTCGTAGTCCCCATTAGTGGACGACGGCAAAACCAAGTGTATATTCATAATAATTTTTAAAATCATATAAACGTCTGTTCCCGCAAATGAACCTGACACATTTTCTTGATAATTAATGAAATGTCACCTCACTTTCTTTTTGCCCAATATCAGTGACCAAACTCCCAAAGGGCATCTATACTTCAGCAAACCTAGAGCTAAAGATATTCAACAATCGGCCCGGTATGTGGTGGAAAAATATACTTCGGATTATTTTTCATCTTGGAGTGCAGGGCCATTGTTATAATTATTGTGACGCAGCATCTCCCCGATTCAGATTGAGTACTTTGTTCATGACGTAAGCACGAAACCTATCCTTGTTTATAAATAAGTAAATTTATAGTGTGTTCAAATTAACTTTGACCGTATTTTTCATAATAAGGAAGAAAGGTGAACAAAAGTCATGCAAGAAACGTTGCTGAGCAAGCTCTTACGTAACAACTCTGTGCATGACCAATATCCGTAATTGTTGCTTAACGACATTTCTACTAAGTTTTTAGAAGAAAACTTATGTCAACGACTTATATTATAATATGAAATGGTTACCTATTTGTGAACGAGGACAGGTATTTTGTGTTTTGCGTCTTGAGTCATGAAAAAATAACTCAACCTTAATTATAGCTAGGTGATAACATCTGGAATCTTTTCAACTGCGTGACAATTATAACAATGGCCCTACACTCCCAGATGAAATGGAATCTGAAATGTTTTTCACCTGCGCATACCGAGCCGATTGTTAAATATCTTTAGCTCTGTTAAACCCCACATCTAGTTACGCCACTCCTTTCCGTGCTTTACTTCACATCGTCAACGATGGTGTACCGGAAAGACGAAAAGGTCACCGTTAGTTACGATGGAACGTCGTGCACGTCTATATGTACTTTACTAGTACCGGTCATAAGTTTATAACCGGATCTAACCCTGCTCTTCTTCGACATTAAATCTTCGGATTTAATGGGACATAATGGCATGAAAAAATTGACATAACGAAAAGGACCCTTACTGAAATCACTTCCACGAGTTTGAAAACAATTTGGATGTTTACATTCTGTAAAAACAGTAAAAACAGGAAGAATTCCAGGGGGAGGCGGTAGTTTGTGGCAATTTCTGGAACAGAAAAGCAAGGTGTTCACATTCCTGACAGAATTTACAGTGTATCTAGCATGTTTTGCGACACAATTCAAAAGCATTCAGACCGGGATTCAGGCATTGTACTTTAGGCTTCTAGTAAGATATTGATCTGCCAAGTGAAAGATGAATTAGCCGGGATTAGCACATATACAATAGCAATGGCCTGTGAGCTGATGACAACATGCTTTTCAAGTTTTGTAAATGCTGGCAGTAATGTCAGCATCCTTGAAAGGCGCTCAGCACATGAGAGAAACATGTGGTCCAGTGGATACGACGACCGGCTCATGATCTAAAGGTCGTGGGTTCGAGTCCCGCTGCGGCCAATGTGTTGTGCACTTGGGCAAGGCACTTTACTTCACTTGCCTCTCTCCACCCAGGAGTGAAATGGGGAGCTGTTAGGGGGAATATCACAATCTAAGTGCTGATAGGTAGTGCGCTAGTTGGCCTGGCAGCAAACCTTAATGAAGCGACATGATCTTGACGATTTCCTGATGGCAGCGTAATGATAATGGCCAGGCGCTTTGAATCCTCAGCTAAAAAGCGCAATATAAATCCCGCTATTATTATTATAAACCCTGATACCCGTACAAATTTATGCCTAGAAGCTTGATGTTAGAAGCAGGAGGAAACCGGAGTGCCCGGAGAAAACCTGCAGCGGGAACTAGTATGGATCAAGAAACCAAATTCACATAAAGCCGCAGAGGACGAGCCCCTATCGGGGATCGAACCCGAGACCTCACTGGTGAAAGGCGTTCGAAGATACGCTGCGAATAAGCACTCTAGACTCTGTTAAATACATTTGAGCGGATTAAAAAATAACATAACATAAAGTACATGTACATTTCCTGTTATAACCTTTCCATACAATATTTAAAACCACTTTTAAACAGATCGGATCATTAGTAATATTTACCCCATGATGACATTGGACAGTTTTTGGCCTGCCGTGCAAGCACAAAAAGGTGTCGATATAACAAACTACACCTTTTAATCCTTAGGGTCAGATAAACATATCTATACAGCTTTTCAACCTGATATAAAATGTTTAAAACAAAACCCCTGTTAATATACCCCATCTCTATCTTAAAATGTTAAAAAAGGATGCAGCATCGAGATCTGGAATCAACAGGTCAATTTGCTGCCTAGAAACCATCAAAACTATTTTACGAGGTCAAACTAATTCCAATTTAATTCATGATCTAACGATATGGTATCACTATAAATTTAAATTTAATGAACGAACTATATGAGGGTATTCGTTACGTAATTTCTTGGTTAACGTAACGAAACCCTCATCTAGTTCGCTAATGAGGGTATTCGTTACGTAATCCTTTGGATTGCAAAAAATGCCTTAGCTATAAAAAGGTTACACCTCGAGCTGCCAGATCATTGCTAAGTCGTGTATCAAGAGTTTCACGCTGTTAGTTGAAGAACGGAAAGTCGACGTAATCTAGGTAAGTTTGTAAAATTGAACATCTATGCATCTTTTATGTGCTTGCGTTTTACTACAACAAAAATTAATATTGGTTGTTTATGTTTGTGCAATACACAACATGTGGTAGACCCATTTGACCTTGCAAAAGAGTCTGCACAAAATGGTTGATGATGTCTAGGTAACATTGACCTGCTGAATCCAAATCTTGTTATGCAACCATGTCATTCTTGAGCATTTTGAGATAGGGAAGGGGTAAATTAACAGGGGAAAATTTTGTATAGACATGTTTATCTTAAAAAAGGTATCGATTGCTATATCCACAACCTTTTGTATCTGTACGACGGGCAAAAACTGTTCAAGGTTATCACGGGGGTAAATATTTCGAATGATCCGATTTGTTCCAAATCGGTTTCTCATTGTTCATTGTTGTTTGTATGGGAAGATTATAATGGGAAATGTGTATTCATTTTATGTTGATCAGCTCAAAGGTATTTACATAGTCTAGAATGCTGATCCCCCATAGTTTATGTGGGCCCTATCAATATTCCCTCAACTTTATACTCCAAAGGTCAAACAAAATACATAGCTTTTATTTTTGACATTACTATCCAACAGTTATCAAGAATTTGAGCCCATTTAATAGACCAAATTACACCAGGATAACCTTGAATCACTTTAAGCCTACCGTTAAAAGTAAATGTCCTAGATATAGCACACTATTGTCAGTTGCTCTACCTCCGTGCAGTGATGTCATAACCTTGACGCAGCTTTTACGTACGCGTCAAGATACGTCTTTGTGCGCGCGTGAAAAAACGACGTCGCTTTAAGCCAGCGCGCGGTTTACTGGCGCGACCATCAAATGCCGCGCTGACGTCACTGTGTACAAATGATTGAACCATTTATTGAATTCTCCTGATGATATATAGCCAAAAGAACTTTGAATAAATCTGTTTATGTATACTGCGATTAAGTCATAGTAGTCGTAGTAGTAGAAAATGACCCTTGGCGCAATTTGGGTCAAAACTGAAGGCACATTATACTTTTCAGTTATTATACAGACACTCACACATAGTTGTCCCGAATATACAAACACATATTATTTGAATACGAAGCTACAATGCGAACAATTTACAAGCGTTTTCTCGAGTAATGCAATCAACACTTATGGTTATATTATGGGATATATGATGTTATATAAACACTAGCTGTTTTAAACAGGTCTTTTCAAAGATCCAGCTTTTGGATACATAGTCTCATTAGAGTAAAACAACTGGGTCAAACATTTGTACATAAATACATTATCTTTTGCAAAATTTAGAGTGATATACCTTTACCTAATCCACGGAACTAGAGGAACAGATCTATATACCTGCCAGAGATGATTTAACCCCGCCACTTCCACTGACACTTCAAATGACTATTCAGTAGAGGAGACGGGTGATAATTGTAACACTTTTGGAAAAATCGACAGTATTCGGTTATTCCTCCTCCGTGCAATATAGCACAGAACTAGTCTGATGTGCAATGTTTATTTAGTGATTATAGCGCTGTATTCAGTCAGGCATGTAATCCCTCATCAATCCAATATTACACAGATGAATAGTATTTCCCTTTTGGCTGAAATGTTATATAGCAATATAACCCTATTTTGACAAAACAAAATAAAATGTTTTGGAAAAAGAAACGATCCTGACAACTCGGCCGATGATAAAACAACTTGTGCTAGCAACACTGCCAACAGAGCCCAAGCAGGAGGTTACTCGCCGGTCATTTACACAAAATGCGTTGCTATTGAAATGTGGATATAATAAACGAAATAGATAACAGAATCAAGCCAATTAGGCAAGCTCATGCATTTAAAGTTGCGCACATGGGATGGCATGTCCCAAGAACAGGCACCCGAGATAGAAGTTTTGTTAAACGGGTGTCTCTGGAATGCTATTGTGTTGGATATGCCATCTAATATACAGTTACTGTTGTATATCCACTCCATTGTATAGGGTCCTTTCACGGAAGGCAAATTATATTGAATGTTTTTGTTTTAATAATGTGCAATTAAGAGGATATATAATTCCATTGCTAAATCAATTTGAGATGCGGAAAACCCGCCACATGGTGAAAAATTATATTTTGAGTTTTTGCTATCATTGCAAAGTTTGAAAATATAAAGTTTCCATAACTTTTTTTTCTTTCTTCTATGATACCCGTATCAAAAGTTATGCCTTATACAATCTGACAAAAAATAAAGTACAACATAACAGATTTAAAGACATTTCTTTATTTTTTTCAAAACTGTCCTGTGCGACATGTGGTGGGTATTCCCAGATCACATCACATTTAAGCTCTCGAGTTCTTAAAGGCTGATTCAGAGATTTCCCTATGAGGGCGCACTCAATTTTCAAATCGTGTTTTGCATATACGTAATTCTTGTCTACATACTAATCACTGGGTGAAATAACTAAACTCAAATCGAAGTCCTTCATATAAAAATCACAAATTTGTTATAAAACTCTGGATCCGGAATTTTCGTTATACACGGTGTTCTATGGCACTGTTATACTGTGCCCAAATGTTTTCTCTATGAAAACAAAAAATTCGATTCATCTCTAAGTATTTAAGATGATCATTTTTAGTTCCAGATGACTATTTTTAATTACTACACGAAAAAAAAATTCAAAATCTCCGAGTCAGCCTAAAAGGGAACAGACTCAATGGGCTTTATCTGGTCATGGTGTAAATGGTGACAATGGTGTGCGTTGTCAGTTCGTTTGATGTTCAGCAATAAGTGGTAGCAAGAGGCGGCGAATACATTTAATTTAATTTCCATTATCTTTTGTGATGACCCAGGACTCGCATCCATATAGAGAAACTGTGACACAAACGGGGTGGAACAGCCCCACTTTCGTTGTTATAGGTTGGCAAATTTTCGCCACCCACTCAATGTTTATCTCAGACTAAGGTCTCGGATATAAACGTGTTCTCTTAAATGGAATGAGTAGTCATCGATTGATGTGCTTGAACTGAATTTAAATATTTCAAACCCAAAGTATTGTACATTGATACAATTTTTCTCTTAGATTGGGGAATAAACATTCAGTGAGTGCTTGCGAAAACCTTTGGCCATGTTTTGGCTTGGATTTAGTGGTGGCCTTATTTCACCGAGAGTAAACTCTGCAATACCGCCTCTCATACAAAATCCAAAGATACCGGATACCAGGGCCATTATCTGTTAGTTCTAATAGGAGTAATGAATACATTTCTTCACAAACAGGTAGTGTTGATAGTCTATAGGTGGCCCACCATACCAACCCCCCCTCGGCGTAATGCTTAGGTCCGATTGATCCGTCAGTGTATGGAAACAGTTGTTGTTGCATACGTTTTTAAAAAAAAAGGACCCAACAAACCAAGACTCACGTTGGATTAGACTTACTGAATATTGAGTCCGCTTTTTTCTTGTCTGCAATTTACGATTTACGTTGTGAGTCAATAAAAAACCTACATTCAGGAAAGATTTTTCTGAAAGGTAAAACGTTATTTTGCTTGAAGTTTGCTTGGTTTTATAGAATGAATAACAGGTATCAGAAGAGTTTATTTAAAATTTTAAGTAACTTCCATTCACACGTGGAGTTAGACACTTACACTCTGCCTGATGATACCAAACATCCAATTCAGATCGGTTGATTGTGTAGGTGTAAAGCTACGGAACGGGCGGTCATTGGATGAAATTGCATAGTTAGTTTAAAATATGACACACATTGTATATAAAGACCCCGCAAAAAGTAACGTAGCATGTATAAATAAATAGGTACAAACCATTGGTTCTTTGCACGAAAACATAAAAATCTATCAATAGTTCGTTTTCTTCAGTAAATTTTGATACCCTTCTTGCCCCATTACGACAATTATTGCCAACACAATACCATTATAAGAAAATCTCTCCATTTTTAAAAGTTGCAATAAAAGGTAAATAGCAGATTGATCAGTGCCATTCAGTGGAAAGCCGCATTTTTCTGCATGGAAGTGGGTGTTCACTTTAAGCATGGTTGTGTATTGTAACCAAGGGGGTGAAGCCCATTCAAAACGTCGTCCGTGCTGGGCGCTGACATTTTGAATCTTGCACGGAATAATTATTAGTTTGGGTGCTTGTATACACACATAAGTTCAATTCGATACAAAACCATCCGGCAAAATACAGTGGTTGGATGTTGGTGATATTGGCGGTTAAATTTTGTCCTACCCATGCCACACAACGAATGAATGACACGTCAGTCGTCTGATTTAAATAAACCACCACACAAAAAATTAAAAATATTTGAAATTTGCAGGAATAGCTTCAAAGTGAAGGATAAGTCTGTAATAAGTTTCATAAGTATACTTAACAATAACAGAAGTGACACAAAATGATGAAAACGGCGTGTGCCAGATACGATTACCCATTCAATTACGTGTTGTATGAAGTGTCCGAACGGACAGTTATGACTAATATTTCGATCTGTCTTATTAGGTGCTCATGGGTATTATCAGTGCAGGGTATGTTAGGATACCTGTTACTTGGTACATACATGCAAAAATCGTATTCTTGTGATTTTTAGATTTCCGATTTAGCAAATTCACTGAAAGTGCATTTAATTAAACCCCTCAATGAATACATTTTTTCCTTTTTTTTCACTAAGCGGGCCTAAGACTAAGCAGAGTGAATCTGAGACATGATCAGGTGCACTAATTATGAAACCCTGGCCACCTATTAACACATTACATCAATCTTGGATCACTCCGCTTAGTGTTAGCAAAGCGGCCACCACAGTATGTGGAAGAGCGGAGGCAGCCATTGCTTCTATTGTTGGTACTCTATGGTTCTTTGTGGTCGGCAAAACATGCTAGACGATGAATTTCTAAAGTGACGTAAAACCGTTTGCCTCTTATCTATATAGCACTTTGTATTGTTAAACCTTGTAATAATGTGTTCAGATTGCAACTTGACAATGTGACACATGTCGTAAAAAGTGACATTGTGTTGGCGATATTGATCACAAGGCGCTAAGAAAGGAGTCAAAATTTGCCAGAAAAAAAAACAGACTATTGATATCATTTATGTTTTCGTGCTAGATCAATGTTGGAACTTACCGGGGTATTTAGACATGCGGCGTTACTTTTTGGGGGGGTTCTAGAAGCCATTGACTTGCTGGGGGTGGTGGCTTCCAGACCCAATAAGCATGGTCTTATTTCCGTTTCTTGTCTTTCTTGTAGGATGATATAAAAGTGGAGTCTTTTACAAGGTCCTTAGAAAAAGGTTTCGTGAATACAGCAGAAGGAAAAATGCGGTATACGATCAGCACGCACTAAAGGGATTCTCAGCTCAACTTTCTGAGTATGCGCTTAAAATGTAAGATTGAGTAATCAGTTGATAGCGGTACAAGTTAATTCTATCTCTGAAAACTCTTGAAAAGGTTAATAAACTGGGATGATACATTAAAAGTTACTTCTGAAAAGGTAAGATGGTAACCTAGCCGATAGCTTCTAAATGAAATATCTGAACATACACAAAAGTGATAAAAACAGCCAATAATCTCTGAGCGGCCTAGAAAAAGGACAAACAAAATAAAATTACTGTTTTACGAGATCATCCACGCAAAAAAGAATATCATTGGACCATTTTAAAGTCCGGTCCAGCGTAGGGCTGTGTATTGAAATCGGATTCGGTTTCTAGGTTTTTACCCTAGGGTCTCAAAAGATAAACCTCAAACCCAGTACTGAATGCCGTTAATTGTCCCGAGTACACATAGCATCGGAATAATATTTAAATACATGCTTATGGACTAATTGCTTTTAAAGCTTCAGATTCCTCCAACATAGAATTAACAAATATGCAAAAATTAACATCCCTAAGATGCCTTTCTTTACTGATTGAAATTTTAGACATGTGTCTTACCTCACTAAAAATATTGGTGTACAATAATCTTACAGCTGCGTGATTCTGAACATGTAGAGTACATCGAAGAAGATGGAATAATGCGTGCTATGGGCGCGGTGTCATGGGGAATTGACCGTGTGGACCAGAGGCATCTGTCTTTGGATGATGCCACGCAATTCTTAGGTAATTATTCGTTTGAGCCTTGCGAGAGTTCATGTTACGATTACACTGATTTTAGCCATGTAAAGGTATACTAAATATTAAATGCCTATTTCATTGACAAGTTGACCATTGGCAAAACACGTACAGCAAATATGAAACTTCAATTATCAATCGTTATTGCGCACGGCACAAAAGTCAGTATGTCAATCATCTGCACTATACACTGCACATGAAAGGGCTAGCTATCCAGTTATATAACATGTTATTGAATCCCATAAATGCTCGAATAATATAGATGGCCTATTATGGCTTTGTTATTTCTCCCGTGGGGCAAGAAATATTTTATGTAAATCATTAAGGACATGGTATTCACGACACCTATTGGGATGATAATAACTTCACACGATTAGCGTAAGCCCAGGGGGGTAGGACATGCCAACCTAACAGCAACAGCAAATTCAAAACGGCATCAACTTCCGGGTGCTAGTCTGTTTCAAAGACTTGACGGTAGGAGGGCGCTCTTACGCATATCGAACGGTTACACACAGACTTGACTAAAGACTAAGCCTGGTCACGAATATTTAAATCTAAATGACCGTTATTGGAAATTACACTATTTTGCAGCGGGGTTAATCCACTCATGGAGGTAGGAGAGAAGGAGAAAGCTCTTCTCAAATCCCTTTGACCGATGATCATCGCCGCCCTGGTAAAACAGGTCGTAAAACTATTGTATTGAAACAATACAACACGAGATCGATATTGATGCTGATAGCATGTGCATCAACATTGCATCGATGTACATAGTTAAGCAGATAGCGACATATATTGTAAGAATTGTGCATTTCTTTATAAAAGCATGAAACTTGGCATAAATGTTTACAATTAAATACTGAGTATTGATTATTTTTAGACATGGAACCACGTCACCGTCAATCATCTTCAAGGTAAAACAAGATCATTTCGGATCATTTGTGGTCATTTATTAGAAAGCGACATAGCATGTTCCTAAGATGATTACATTGATTCTAGTTTTAACTCGAACTTTTCGGCTTTTAAAAACTTGAATGTTTTGTAGCGCCGTATTTCTTAAAGTATATTTGGAGACAAAATCTAAGTTGAATTGGGAAGAAAATGCCGTATCTAAACAATGGCACCAAACTTCACAGTGTCCGAAGTTGCCCGTTTTTCAATATTGTCCCGAAGTTGACCACATTTTGGTGAAATAAATGAGACCCTTGGCGATATCCGATTTCACTTCAGAGAAAATACATGTTTTAAGCACATGATCCGTGTACAAAGTATTGTTAAAATGGACGTCCCATCGCCATATTTACCACGGTGTTCTATGGCACTTGTTTCGTGCCAAATTTTTCTCTATGAGAACAAAAATTCGATTCATCTCTACATTATAAGGATGATCATTTTTAGTTCCGAATGACTATTTTTAATTACTACACAAAAAAAATCAAATCTCCGATTCAAGCCTAAAAGGAACAGACTCAATGGGCTTTATCTGGTCAGGTGTAAATGGTGACAATGGTGTCGTTTCAGTCACGTTTGATGTTCATCAATAATGGTAAGCAGAAGGCGGCGAATACAGTTAATTTAATTTCCATTATCTGTTGTTGATGACCCAGGCTCGCATCCATATAGAGACACTGTTGACACAACTGTGTTTGAAATCGCCCCACTTTTCGTTGTTATAGGTTGGCAAATTGTTCGCCCCCCACTCATGTTTAAATCCTACAGCTCAGGTCTCAGGAGATAAACGGGTTTCTTAAAATTAAATTGGAATGAGTAGTGCATCGTTGAATGTGTCTGAACTGAATTCTAATATTTCAACCAAACAAAGTAATTGTACATTTATACATTTTTTCTCTTCGATGGGGGTAAAATACATCATAGTCTTGCGAAAAAACCTTTGGCCATGTTTTGGCGTGGATTTTAGTGGTGGCCCCGTTATTTCAACCGAGAGTAAACTAACTGCTGCAAATACCGCCTCTTCATACAAAATCCAAAGATAACCGATACCGGGCATTATATTGTAGTTCTAAAGTATTATATACATTTCGTCCAAAAACAGAGTGTGTTTTATAGATCTATAGAGGTGTGCCCACATACCACCGGGCAGTAATGCTTAAGTTCCGATTTGACTCGTCAGTGTATGGAACCAGTTGTTGTTAGCATTACGTTTTATTTAAAAAAAGACCCACAAAGACTCACGTTGGATTAGAATTACTGAAATGGTCCGCTTCTTTCTTGTCTGAAAAATTTACGATTTACAGTGTGAGTCACTAAAAACCCACATTCAGGAAGATTTTTTTCTTGAAAGGTAAAACGGTTATTTTGGCTTGAATGTTTGCTTTGGTTTTAGGAAGGAATAAACAGGCTTCAGAAAACATTTATTTAAAGTTTTATAGTAACGTCCATTCACCAGTGGAGTTATACACTTACACTCGTGCCTTTATGATACCAAACATCCCATTCAGATCGTGTTGAATTGTGTATGTTTAAAGCTCACGGAACGTGTCGGTCATTGGATGAATAGATTTCATATTTTAGGTTTAAAATAGTTGACACCATGTATATACAGACCCCCGCAAAAAGTAACGAGCATGTATAAATAAAACCCAAGTAGGTTCCAAACCATTGGTCTTTGCACGAAAACAAAAATTATATCAATAGTTCGTTTTCTTCCATAAATTTTTGATACCCTTCTTGCCCCATTGCTATCAGTAATTGTTGCCAACACAATACCCATTAATAAGAAAATCTCTCCATTTGTTAAAAGTTGCAATCAAAGGTAAAATAGCCGTATTGATTGCCATTCAGTGAAAGACCGCATTCTTCTGCTGAAGTTGTGTGTCACTTATGCATGTTTTGTGTATTGTAAACCAAGGGGGTGAAGCCCATTCAAACAGTCGTCCGTGCTGGGCGCTTACATTTTGAATATTGCACGAATTTATTAGTTTGGGTGCTTGTATCACACATAATGTCAATTCGATACAAACAAATCCGGCCAGAAATAATCAGTTGTTTGATGTTGGGTGCTATTGGGTGGTTAAATTGTTTGTCTCCCCTGCCACACCACGAATGAAATGACAGTCATCGTCTTGATTTAAGACCTATCAGTGATTTGAAAATATGTGAAATGTGCAGGAAGAGCTTCAGTCGAAGGATAAGTCCTGTAATAATTCTCATAAGAAACCTTTTCCAACTGACGAATTGACAGAAAATGAAGAAAACGGCAGGGTTCCAATAATACGATTTCCCCATTCAATTACTGTTTGTAGTAAAGTGTCCGAACGCAGTTATGACATAATCTCCGAATTCTGTCCTTATTAGGGTGCTCTGGGTCTATCATTTTGCAGGTATGTTGGCTACCTGTACTTGTTTACACATACAGGCAAAAATCTTGATTTTTGATGATTTTTTTTTTCGATTTTCCGATTTAGCAATCACTGATAGCGTCTTAAAATAAACGCCTCAATGAATGATTCTTGTCCACCTAAGCGCGCGCGCCTACGCACCTACGCGATTGATCTTGAGCACAATAGCCAGGTCACTATGATTACATTACACCGGGCCACCTCTAACCATACATTAATTTGTATCTAACCGATTAGTGTATATGCAAAGCGGCACCCACAGTATGTGGAACAAGCGGAGGCAGCCATTGCTTCTATTGTTGGTACTCTATGTTTTCTTTGTGTTGGAAAACCATGCGAGACGATGAATTTATAAGAGAGACGAAACGTTTTGCCTCTCTATCTATAGTAGCACTCTTTGTATTGTAATCTTGTTATAATGTCTTCAGATGCAACTTGAAAATGTGACACATTTTTCGTAAAAGGACATTGTTTGGCGATATTTATCACAATTGAGATAGAAAGGAGTCAAAATTTGCAGAAAACAAACAGACTGTATTGATATCATTTTATGTTTTCGTGCATAATCAATGTTTGTAACTTACGTGGGCATTTCGCCATGCTGCTGTTACGTTTTGGGGGGTTCTTTAGACGCCAGACTTTGCTGGGGTGCGTTGCTTCCGCAGACCCACATAAAAATTTCTTAATTTCAGTTTTCTTTGTCTTATCTTGTAGGATGATATAAACGTGGAGTCTTTTACAAGGTCCCTTAGAACAAGGTTTCGTGATACAGCAGAAGGAAAATTTCGGTATACATATCATTACGCACTCCAGGGATTCTCGCTCCACTTTCTGATTATGCCTTAAAAATGTAAGATGATAAACCAGTTTGATAGCTTCCAAGTAATTCTCTCTCTGCAAAACTCTTGACAAGGTAGATAACTGGATGTGCATTAAAAGTTGACTTCTGAAAAGGTAAGATGATGTAACCTAGCCGATAGCTTCTAATGGAATATCTGAAAATACACTAAAAGATGATAATAACTAGCCAATAATCTCTGAGTGCGGCTAGAAAAAATAACACAAAACTTAAATTACTGTTGTATTACGAGATCATCCACGCAAAGACTATATTGGACATGGACCATTTTGTAAAGTGGTCCAGCGTAGGGCTGTATTGAAAATCGGATCGTTTCCACCATTTCTTAACATATTGGTCCTTCAAAGATAACTCAAACCACATACTGAATGCTATTAATTGTCACGAGTACACATCAGCATCTGTAATAATATTTAAATCCAATGCTATTGACTACATTCTTCTTAAAGCTCAGAGTTCCCTCAAAATAGAATTAACTAAATATGCAAAATTTAAAATTAGGTTAAAAACGCGTGTTTTTTTGTTTTTTGAAATTTTAAACATGTGTCTTACCTCACTAAAAATATTGGTGTAACATCATCTTACCGCTGCGGATTCTGAACCTGTAGAGTACATCGAAGAAGATGGAATAATGCGTCTATGGGCGCGGTGTCATGGGGAATTGACCGTGTGGACCAAGGCATCTGTCTGTTGGATGATGCCACGCAATTCTTAGGTAATTATTTCGTTTGAGCCTTGCGAGAGTTCATGTTACATGACAACTGATTAGCCATGTAAAGGTATACTAAAATTAAATGCCTATTTCATTGACAAGTTGACCATTGCAAAACACTTACACAAATATAACTTCAATCCCAATCGTTATTTCGCAACGGCACAAAAATCAGTATGTCAATCATCTGCACTTCACTGCTCATAAAGGGCTAGCTAATCCAGTTATATAACCTGTTTAGTAGAATCCCAAATGCCGAATATATAGATGGCCTATTATGGTTTTGGTATTTGATGGGGTTTCTTAAATATTTTATGAAATATTTTATGTAAATCTTAAGGACATGGTATTTCACGACACCTATTGGGATGATAATAACTTCACACGATTAGCGTAAGCTCCAGGGGGGTAGGACATGCAACCATATACCACCAGCAATTCATAACAGCATCAACTTCCGGTGCTAGTCCTTTTCATCAAAGACTTACCTTAGGAGGGCGCTCTTACGCATTCGACGGTTTCACACAGACTTGACTAAAGACTAAGCCTGTCACGAATATTTAAATCTAAATGACGGGTATTGGAAATTACCCTATTTTGCAGCGGGGGTAATCCACTCTTGAGGTGGAGAGAAGGAGACAGCTCTTCCCAACTCCCTTAGACCGATGATCATCGCCGCGCCGCCCTGGTAAACATTCGTAAATATTGTATGAAACAATACAACACGAGATCGATAGTGATGCTGATAGCAGGTGCATCACATTGCATCGATGTAACATAGTTCAGTCAGATAGCGACATATATTGTAAGAATTGTGCATTTCTTGATAAAGATGAACTTGGCATAAATGTTTTACAATGAATACTGAGTAGTGAGTATTTTTGTGACATGGAACCACGTCATCCGTCAATCATCTCAAGGTCAAACAAGATCATTTCGGATCATTTTGTGTTCATTTTTAGAAAGCGAACATAGCATGTTCCTCAAATGATTACATTGAATGCTAGTTTTAACTCGAACTTTTGCGGCTTTTAAAACTTGAATGTTTTGTAGGCCGTTTTCTTAAAGTATATTTGGAAGACAAAATCTAAGTTGGAATTGGGAAGAAAATGGCCGTATCTAAACAAATGCAACCAAACTTCACAGTGTCCGAAGTTGCCCGTTTTTTCATCTTGTCCCGAAGTTGACCACAATTTTGGTGAAATAATGAGGACCCTGGCGATATCCGATTTCACTTCGATAAAATACTGTTTTAAGTCCCATGATCCCTGTACAAAGTATTGTTAAAATGACTTCCCATCGCCATATTTACCAACACAAGCGTTGTAATGTACATCGATGCATTGTTAATGCACATGCATTCAGCAGTAACATTGAGCTCGTTACGTTTGTTATTTGCAATGCAGCCGAGCAAAATCTAGGCAATATTCATGTTGTTAGGAAATATACAAATGAATAAATTCAGTTATCAATGGAGCATATATAAATCCTATTGTTCCCATTTTGGTGGCTTTTGGTGATTAAAATTGTGTATGACTTGTAGCATTTTCAAACAACTTTCACCGAAATGTATCCTCAGTGAGCATCCCGTATCTCTCTTCAATGGAATGTTCATGGTTATGTTAATGTAAGCTTAAAAGATTTCCAGCAAAATATGCCCCCTCCCATTTTTTTAAAAACAATTGTTACCATATCTTAAATAAACCTGGAGGGACAATAAGCCGTAAAAGCCATCTTCACTGTAAAGATGTTTTTTGTATTTTCTGTTGTGCTGACAGATATCCCGAGTATGCTTGTTTAGGGGGCGATCAGGACAGCAGGTGAGTTCAAAACTTAGTGTTTTGTTTTCTTTTCTTCGTGATATGTCTACAAACAAAGCGCAAATTTGTATCCTCATAAAATCTCGGGCCCTTCAAATGAAGAGACCGTTCTTTGATTAAGTCGAATGTCACAAATCGATCCATGAGAATGTTTATGTGTTTATGAGGTGTTAGAGTTATGCACATATTCTGTATGGTTTAATGTATTTGACCTCAATTGACATTTTGGTGACCTCTAGGGCATTGACTCTTGACTTTGCAAGGTGGCTCCATATCCAATTGTTTTGCCAAATTTGATGCTTTGATAACAAAATGCACAATTTTTACCATTATTGCTTAACTAACACTACAATTCTGTGGTAAATATGTGACCAACTTCGGGACCACATTGAGAAAACGGGCAACTCCGCACTGTAAGGTTGGTGTCATTAATGACAATGATATGAAACTGAATCCAAATAAGTGTGTTAACATGATGTGAGTTTCTTGAAAGTCCCTGCAGTGCACGGTTTACAAAATTTGTTCAAAGATTTAAGATCGTCGATAAAAGTAAAAATACTGAGGTGTTACTATAAGGTCCGATTTGAATGCGGGACAACCATATTTCGAAGTATATCGCAAAGCAAATAACAAGCTGGTACATGTTAAAGTTGCCTAAGAAATTTAAGCTATCTGTGAGACTTATTGACAGTTATAGAGTATGTAGCCCTCTACTTGAATAAACAACAGAAGGAAAAGAGCACTTGAATATATTTAGGCTGTTGATACCTTAATTATCACATTGCTTTGAGCAATGCAATCTTCTTAGTCTGAAGCGAGAAGGGACAATATTGACAACAAGTTGGGCCTAGATTTATATTAATTCAACGATTTTTGGTTAGAGATTGGTTACCAAAACAAGTTAAAGACAATGTGCAATAGTCGCTTAAGTAATAGAACAAGTGATTGAAGATCAAGGGCCCAGAACACATCGTTATAAAATATGTATAGTCTCCCTATTTATTGTTGATTCTTTGAATAAATTGACTTTTTAATTAAAGTTAAACTTTGGTTGGCTGTGCCAGGTTTGTGTGGTTTAGCCAACATTCAGTTATAGTTTTATATACTGATGAGTGAGAGTTGGATATGTAAGATGGATAGTGAATGTATAATATGGCGGTTTTGTGAATTTATTGAGTTTGTGGGGATGGGAGTATGGTGGTGAGGGAGTGGATTGGGGGAGTGAGGGGGTGACGCGGAGGGCATGGGTGATGTGAGTGGGCTGTGGTGAATTGGGTGAGAGTGAGTAGGAGTGAGTGTGAGTGAGTGAGGACGTGAGTAGTGAGGTTGAGTGAGTGAAGGTGAGTGGATGTGAAGTGAGGAGGGAGGGAGTGAGTGAGAGGTGAGTGAGGAGTGAGTGAGTGAGTGAGTGGAGTGAGGGTGATTGTGATGTATTTCAGTGTGGATTGATTTCAAACACAATTGGTCTTGAGAGTGCTGCAAGATACTGGTGAGTTATAGTGCACTCAAATTTGGTGGGTTTTTTACGGCGTGCAATGAAGTAAGTTAATAATTCTTTTTCTAACCTTATTTAAATTTCATTGTAGCTTGTTCGCTGATGTTTGTATGTTTATATGGTTGTTTTTAAGGTTTGGGTTATAGCTTTTTATCTGTTATTTTGCGTGTAATTTAGCCTTAGGGATCCAAATGAATTGTTTAATAAACCATACATGAAATGAATGAAAATTAAAATTTAGTACGGCATTTTTCTTCCCCAATTCAGTTTAGATTTCGTATCCAAATATAATACTTTAAGAAATATGGCGTTTCAAAACAATCCAAGTTTTATAAAAAAACTAAAATCAATGTAAATTCATCTTAGGAACATGCATCTCGATTTTTTTTTTTTGGACTGAAATACTCAGAATTTCGGCTGTGAATCGACTCAATCTTTTGTTTCGTATCACGTGTAAAAAACCAATGAGCATTCGGGGATATCCTTTCTGCGCACAGGTGATATCTTGTTAACTTGAGCGTGCCAAGCTTCTGTCGGCGATGATCATGGAACATGAGAGTACTCCCTGCCGAAAAGCGGCCTTTGTTGGTCTATGATTTTAAAATAAGTTGACCACCAGTGATATAATGGGATTGAGATAATCGGCGTTGCGTAATACAATTAGGGAAGAGCTTTCTCCTCCTCTCCTTCCTCTCCTACCTCCATGACCACTACCGATTGGATTTTGAATCAATAATTGTTCTTCTAATTATCATGAATTACTAAGATCTTTTGAACAAAAGTTTAAGAGATGATTTTTTAATGTCACGGGGACGAAGGCTGCCATAGAAAATGCACGTAGCTAGGTCCCCCAATTACCGTTTGGAATCCCAATGCCTAATCGAGCAGATCGTTCCTCCCCCCCCTGCGTAAGCCACAGAATAGTTAGGAGGGCGCTAGTCAAATATTTCTCTCTTGTTCCGGTTTTCGACATCTTCGTCTACAGAAAGCATGGTAGGCCAGTAGTAGGCAGTTCAGGTGAAAATAAGTGGCTGCATCGGGGGTTTAAAATGGAATTATGCTGCAACAACATATTAGAGTGGGAATGACATTGGGGTTAGCATTAGTTTTGAATTTATTACATTGATGATTTGTAGAATGTGTTTGTTCTCTACGACCACTCACACACACGTTCAGTGCAGTAGGTGGTCACCGATTTACGTAATAGATAATGAAACTGCTAGTAGTAGGACGCGATTTTCGGAATATAGTCAGTATTTTATGATTTGAACCAAAACAAATGCAAAAGAAGACAATTCTGGTGTTAATATACTGTGAAAATTGTCCAAAAGTTAATATAGAAGTTACCAAAATCAACATAGTGGGAGAAAATGTGGAAGTAAGGCGAAAACGTTGTAACATGGGGTAAAAAATTGAATGGTTCGAATTAATTTTTAAATGATGTATATATTACAAGCCTGCATCGTTGCACTAATCGGCATAAAGTAGTAAGTATTTGGATATTTTTCATAGGGGCGCTCATGTAGTCACTTGGAGCTTTAAAATGACAAAAGTCTGCCATCACTTACATAACAAAGGCCACGAAGACAGGTACATCCAGGTCATACCAGAGTAATCTAGTATCCTGCAAAGAGCTCTAGATTTTTTCTGTGGCCAAAATGGTATTGTTTAAAATAAGACCACTTATTTTTTTCAACTTAAAAATGGGCTCTAACAATGATATTACAGCTAAAATGGCACAAAAAGCTCAGAATTATCATTTTTAATATAAAAAGGCACGATATTGGCCTTCGCCAAATGAAAACAATCGTTGTGATCAGTATCCAACGAATTCAAAATAGCCGCCAAAATTCTCTCTACAGTCATGCATAGCCATAAGAGTAATTTTCAGAATAATTACATTCGCAATGTGAAGATGCCTTATTAACTTATGTTGAGCTTCTATCGCAAAATAGTTTCGCCTCAAAATTGAGCAAAAACGAAATCGAAATCTCGGCGAGAAACCAATTGAATCAAAAGTTGGCCAAAAAGGTATGATACCTTCATCGTAATACTAACTTCGAATTTCAATATTTTAATGTTCAGAAGCATATGTCATTGCCTATATAAATTAAAATTTCTATTTGAGCCGTGACCCAAAAAAAAATCAAAAATCAAATGGCTGCCCAAACGTCAAATACAAATTAGTATTAATTTTAAGTTTATTCTGAAGGGTACGATTATCTAGGTAAATGGTGTGTGTGTACATTTGTCTGTTGCAGGTGCCTAACATAAAATTAAATGATTCCATTTCCTCAAATGGACCAAGGTGACGGATCTCTTGAAGAAGGACTGACAATGATCAGGGAAGAGCATAGGAAGTTGTGAATATACACACCCATCAGTGGTCGAATTTAATGGGAGTTCATCATCTGGCTGCTTCTGATACTATCTCACTTGCCAGAATCTTAACATAGGATTATGTAATACTACAATGTTGTGACAAAGGATTATATATATTTTTGGAAAATAGGGCGGTCTTTAAAAGGACTTCTGGCTTTGGTGTTGCTTCTTATGTGATTCTCTGATCTGCTCGGATGCAGGTTTATGCCAAGATTGTACCTCGTTCATGAATGTTGACAATTTGATTAAATACCAATGCTACAATAATACCAATACCAACTGATGTTGTCTTTGATTTTCGGAGACACCTTAGTTTCTCCTTTTGAATCATCATCTCCATGTTCTCTATTACCGATGGTAGTGCGTTACACCTTTGTGTGAAGTTTTTAGTTACTTGGTCACGGGTTCCGGTCAGTCTTGGTGGAAGTTCCGTTGAGAAATTTGAGAGCGGGTAGGTTTGGTGGTGCTGGGAGGAGATTGGCCAGACGTCTCGGTTTGATACTCTGGTCACAGATGCGTTTGTTGTACTCAGGAAATCCCTTTCGTTGCGGTTTCTGTGATTATTGTGGCTTCTGGACTTGCAGAAAAAAAGCCAACAAGGTAGATGGATATGTGGGGAGACAGCAATTGCAACTGGGACATAAGGTGGAATGAGCTATGTTACTCCTGGTCCAGATTATACTGATATTTACCTAAAACACTATACACTTTCTGCACCGTTCAATCTGAAGACATGGTATAAACATGCTCTTGGACTGTATTCCTCCCCCCCCCCCCAGTGGAGGACTACCAGGCAGACATAGCATCACAACACATAAACTGGCGAACCGGCTCTATGGATAGCAAGGCACTGCTGCATAATTACTGTCAAAGAATCACATGCACCAGCTCGGCAGACAGGACTGCGCTGACGTCGGACCTTATGTCTACACGCCGCTAAACTCTCCGGTTCCCATTTCAACATCTTACAGACATGAAACACTACTGGCTAGATTACCCCAAGACCAGGACCAATTTACTATCACACCTCGACAACAGTATTTGTGAGATGATCAGTACATCGTGATATCCTGAAGATTTTTATTTAGTTTTCGGTTTACGTGATAAAAGAACTCGGATATTTTAAGTATTGAGGTATGGTTATGTACATGTAAATAGGGAAATCGAAACACGTGTTTGCATTTCACGATGGAAATATGCCTTTATAGCGACATGTGATTAAAATTGGCATATTGGCCGCCATTTTGATTTCGTGTTGAGCTCAATTTTGAGTCTAAGAATTGTATAGCATGTAGATGTTAGAGGTTGTATAAACATAAACAATTAGTTATAAAAATGCATCTTTCACAATATAATCTTGAAAAAATACACTTTATGGCGACCCTTTTTAAATCGGTACAGTACGTGATTATTAAAAAAATCCCTTTTTAACTTGGGAGTAGCCAAATAATTGGTACATCATTAAATTAATTCGAACAATTCTATTTGTTACCCCTGTAAAAAACGTTTCCATACTTCAAAACAGTTCAAAAAATGATAGAAATGGGTACATTTCACATTATTTAGAAAATTATCTAAAATCACTTGATATATATCACTATATACAACAGTCTACTCTTCTTTCCTATCCGGGGATAATCCTCTTATGGAGAATTACATTTTTTTATCTTGATACTCTTCTTTCCATATCCGGGGATATCCTCTCTGGAGAATTCTCAAATTTTTTTATCTTGACCTAATATCGTATTGTATGCCAGGAAATTTGTAGTTCTCAATATTAACCCTCGTCTTCCCAAGTGGGGGGGGGGGGGGGGTTACCTCGCTCCGGTCGCTAAAACGCTAAAAAAATGTAAAAAGCTCTGGTAAATCGTTCTCTCCATAAAACCTTTCCGGTCATTTTAGCGAAAAAAATGTAAGGTACACCTTCAACGGGGTTGGGTATGCCGTCAAAGTCGAAGTAAGGGCTGGTTGGGGTGTTGCCACCCAGATATGTTTATGGTGGATTTTGAAATGTACGCACATTATGGGCTCTCAAACTCTTTGTTTCATTGTAAAACTAGCCATTGCCACATTTCGTGCTGAAAACCGCATGAGAATCCGATATTCCTACGTTTTTTAGCGGGCAAAATTGGCATTTTCGCCTATTTTCTATGGAAATTGCAATTTTGCCGACTCGCGGACTTCATGACTCATTGTGAACGCCATACCCTAGGTATGTTTGGGACTTGATTTTGGTATCAATGCAAAAGAGGAGTACCATAGCTATCCACTGGTATCAAAATTCATAAGCATCGTGGGCTTTATAAAAATTCACGCGGAGGGTGTAACCACCCCTTCCCCCTTGGTAAGCGTGGTTACAAAAAAAAAGGCTTGACGCATAACCCCCGCAGCCGCGCGCGAGTGGCTGTAAGCCTTAAAACTAACCGGGATCCGCTGCTCATTCAGTCCACTAAGGGTATTTAGGCCGGCTGACTATGTTTTCATTTGTAGACTTTGGACCCCTCTTTTCACTCACGTGACAATTGAATATTAATTAGTAAAGAACAATATACAGATGTTGAATCTTAAAAGGAATTTTATTATGGGAAAACGCCAATTTTTGGAAAATAAGATTTGGGATGACGTCACGGCATGATTTGGTTTATTTTTTTGCTTCGGGGGACCCATTCATGTAAAATGACGTCGTATCCCTACATTGGAAAAAGCACCCGCTTATCGTCATCGTAAAACGTCGTTTTTAATCAGTATGGTAAAAGGTAAATTTGGGGTACGTTTAGACATAATACCCGGTGTCTTTGACAAAAATAATAGCACTTTGGGCAGAGAGGTCTGTACAGACCTTGATTTTAACATAGTCGGATTTATTATATATCGGTCCTCCCCGAAGAGCAAACTGATATCTGATACCTGACACGTGACCTGGTACTCGACACGTGACACCAACTATTCCTCTCGTTACCGTTTATAACTACAATACGCAAAGCATGCCAAGCATTCTTTATCTCTGTTGTCACAGCTTAATCGATCATATGTGAGACTATACACCTGGTTCTGTTACTAGAGGTAGGACACGATCTGCTCGATTTGGGCTTGGGGATTTAAACGGTATTTGTGAAACTGCTACATTCATTTAACTATGGTCAGTCTCGGTCCCAGTGACATTAAAAATCTCTCTTAAACCTTTTGTTCAAAGATCTTAGTCAATATCATGATAAATTAGAAAAAAATGAATTCACATCAATCATTCTTCTGTGCAATTACTGTTGGCATAACTCAAACTCCAAACTTCCCCTCAAAAGTCATCTCTATCAAACATAATACGCTTGAACATACGCGCCATGCTACAGAGCTATGCGCTCTTAGCCATGCGCACTGATACACTCTAATATCAAAAACCCCTATTATAATTATTATACACCCAAAACCATTGCACTCTGGGTAAGACTAGGGTTAAAAGTAAAATGCGAACCCACCTTTATGCTGGATCCTTACAGATGTCCTGGACATAAATGATTTTATATATTTTTCTAAAACTGTATAATGTCACCATTATTAGTATGCCTAAGGAAATGGTTGCCTGACCCAATATTTGTTTTTCGGCGATTTCTCACTCGTGAAAACTATTTTCGAGCTCTATTTTTTTTACTGGTGTAAATCTCCTCGAGGCGCTTCTTTCCATAAAAAAAATTACTAAACCTTCTTCTCGCCCGTTAATGAGATAATTATATTGGGTCCCTAGGGCCCCCTTAGGCACCACTAGAGTGGGATTTTAAAAATCCAAATTAGAAACAAACCTTTTTGCCAGAAATATTTCCTGCTTATGTATGTCTAATACCTGAAACAAAATTTAATTATATATCAAAAAATAAATAACCCCTTTATATGTGCTGAAAAGAATCAATTTCATAATCGAGCGACTGTGCGCCATGCTGTCCAACCTATGGCAAATCTGTCGTAGTTACCGCCTCAACAAATAATACAAGGTACAATGGGGAATGTTGTGCTAGATTCTGTGTAAAGTGAATTGAATTATTGAGTTTAAAAAAAAGCGTTGTGATTATGTTGTGGTTAATTGGTGGTTGAAAATTACCATAGATTTTTTTTCCTGAAAAAAATGATATGCCGGCAAGTCTCTACCCCATGTTTATATTGATTGTTTGCACATGAATGCATAGGTCCCCTTCCCCCCCCCCCCCTTCCCTGGTTCGAGCCATAAGTGCAATGTATTGGGATTTGCTCTCAGTATTGATGCAAAAAGTGCAAAGCAATAAAAACAAAAGACGAAAGGCAATTTTGAAATTTGTCATTTACATTCATTTTAAATATAAAAACCCCTTCCCTCAATCACATGTAGTGAACTGTAATCAAAACATGTCAGAGGGTCGTATCCATAAGAATACACGGTTGTTTATCGGTAACCTTGATTGCTAATAATGTGCATAACAGCCTTCAATATCGCATCATTCCAGGGGACACAGTTACAATGACCTTCTTGTGTACTGTATGATACATGAACTGACCTTTTGCATTCTGGTATAATGACTCATACCTGACAGCGGAGTATATTTGAAAAAAAAAAAAAAATTTTTACAGTAGTGAGTTGAAGCTTTTGACTGTGCCATGGAGTTGAGACTAGTGTTGTATAGAAACCACTGTGCTGCAAAAAAATTATGATGAAGTGTGAAGGCGGCTAGAAAGGGGCTTATTTGAGGCATATAAGAAATTTGAAATCCCCATTGCTAGCAATTAACTAGAAGGACATGTTAATTTTGCAATAACAAAAAAAATAAGAAATATTGAAATCTCAAAAATTTCTGATACTTCAGCAGTGAAAGCAGGCCACGGCACTAAGTACTTTCGGCCACAAAACTGGGGGGGGGCACTCACTTTGGTTGGGTTAGGGGTGTGTTGCGGGGTAAAGCGCCAGACTTGGGGAGCTTGTGAATTGAAAGTTTAGCAAAGGAGGGTTTTGGAAATAAATATGGACTCTGCGAACTTAATTTTGGGCCAAATTTGAGGGTTTAGAGGCTGTAGAAACGACAAATTTCACGGAGGACGACAACACTCACGTATGGAAAACGGATAGTTGGGGTTGTAGGCTCACGCTTCAAACCATGGGGTAATTGATGACACAGAAGGTGCAAAAATAGGGTCTGTGGGAGTCTAGAATAAAGTATCTTCCTACAGGACTTTCTTTAGAGCGTAACAATAAAACTTAGACCCCAGTTTTCTGTGGCCAACACACGTAGAATCACCATGGCCATTTGAGTTCCTTTTCCACACCTTACTTACACATAATTACCACACCAATTGATAGAATATCTTTGAGATTTCAAGTAACGCAAGTCTTAATAACATAGATCTTTCTTTCTTGAGAGTTATCATGTGCAAATTATCTTAAAAACTTCGGTTGTGATTATCGACGCGTAAAAAACGTTGTGTCACTACCAGACTCGCCATCTTGTTTCAGCCAAAAGTAAAGTATGAGCAATGAAAATAACAACTCCCTAAAAAGGACAGGACCCTGAACCGAGAGGAGGAATTCGGGCAGTGAAGCAACGTATAAACTCAAATGGGCACTACATACCGGCGCCTAATTTCATGACTGCATACAATTACTGTTTTCTAACTAAATGCATTTGGATTTAACGAACTTTGGATTTTGTTAAACGCTTGAATACCTATGACTGGGTGGGAAGCGATTCGAACATCAAAAATGTTGTTGGCACATATACTTCCCAATGGAAGCTCCATGCTTTACCCAAACACTTTAATGGTGTCGCATATGCTAAGTACCCATTAGGGTATCAGGGTGGACTATCCTGGATAACCCGGTAAAATTGTGGCAGAAATTGCAGCCTTATTCTGTCTGCAAAGGACTCATCTAGACGAAGGTTAACCTTTTTTTATCATTGGCCAGCGACAAATATATTCTTGTTAACAAAACATTCCGTTGGCGCATTCATAGTGTGTCAAACATTGGGTATACACTGTCAAATATTGTTCAAGGGTTCGCTGTTGTAACACAGGGTTTTCTTCAAGTTAACAATAAGTTAGCCAATTATAAACAGTAATTTGCAAGTTTGCGTGTTACCAATTAGCCACATAATTTGCTCACATAATTGAGCACTTGCCAGTTCAGATTAGGGCTTTAGCAGCAACCCTGTAACACAATGTAGTTGTGGCACATTGCCCGCAAAATAGAGGAGCTAATGTTGACCAACCCTATAGTGGTGCGTGGTGACTACGATTACCATGGATTTCAAGGTAGACTGGATCTGATCTGTGGCTTTTAACGGCATGAAAACGCAGGATTTAAAAAATTCTTTAAAAAACCTGCCATTTGTTTCTAGCCAGACGCTATTAAAACATAATGTTGCCCAAAGGCGCTCACTGCTTTGAAATCTTCTGACAAATAACATCAATAATAAACACAATAATGTGCAGGTTTGCGTGTTACCAATTAGCCACATAATTTGCCTCACATATTGAGCAATGCAGTTCGAGTAGGGCTTTAGCAGCCACCTGTAACACAATGTAGTTGGCCATTTGCCCCGCAATAGAGGAGCTGTAATGTTTTACCCAACCCTATAGTGGTGCATGGTGACTACGATTCCCATGGATTCAAGAGTAGATGGCCTTGAATATGTGGCTTTAACGGCATGCACAAACGCAGGATTTATTCTTACCTGCCAGTTGTTTTCAGCCAGAGAAACTATTAAACTCCAATGTTGCCCAAGGGCCTCTTGCTCTTGGAATCTATGACACAATCAACATCAATCTTGCTTGCAAATGTCCAAAAGCACAAACATGAGTTTCACTACATCTGCTTTCCGAAGACGCAAGCTTACAGACGGGGGTAGCACTAATGTAGTTGCTGGTTTTAACTTGACTGGAACGTAACTTGTCCTTCTGTCCGGAAAGACCTCCACCACTCGTCCCATCTGACCAAGCATTCCTGGCGTCTTAGAGTTGTTCAACGATAAGAACGATGTTAATCCTTTTGCAGATTGCCTTTGGGTCACCCACTTCTGTCTCTCTTGAAGCTGCTTTATGTATTTCGGAAGTTCCAGCGCTTCCAGACAGGTCAGACATGTATTGAACTTGTTTCACCTTTTCCTTGCAACAGTCTGTTTTTTCTGTAAGGGGGTGAAGAGAGCGGGTTTGCCTCTGAGTAGTAGCAAATGATTTGGGGTCAGGGCTTCAAGGTCACCCACATCTCCAGAAATTCTCGTTATGGGTCTACTGTTTAGGCACAGATCTATCTCACAAACAAAGTTTGCAAGGCCTCATCCGTCAGTAGTTGCTCTTTCAGAACAGACAATCAGCACCTTTCGGATTGTCCGGATTTGCCTTTCCCAAATTCCCCCGAAATGTGACCCAGAGGGGGTTGAATCTCCAATCTACGTTGTCTTGCACAAGTTCATTGTGAATTGGACCTGGTTCAACTTACGTATTCTTCTTGCAGTTCGTATTGGCACCCACTAAGGTTGTGCCGTTATACGACCACGCCTCCTCTCACCTGGCCCTTCTGGCTATTTAAAAGTCTTATGGCGCAAATACATGAGTCAGTTTCCAGGGTGGTTCTGTCAGCCTTTCGATATGTACTGCTCTTACAGCCAAGCATTGTGAATACTACAACATATCTCTTTATGATGCTTCTTCCTCTCTGACTCAATGGGACAAAAATAATCGACCCCAACTTTGGTGTGATGGGCTTCTTCAGGGGTGACTCTGGATTCTGGGAAGGTCGGCACTCATTTGCCTGCTTGACCTGGTTATGTCTGCGACAGGTTACATTTTCAATAATTCTTCTGGCAGCAGAGTTGGCTTTCATACCAGAACCTCTGTTTGCAGGGAGACAGCATATGATTACGTACCTCCATGACCGTGAACTCAGTATTCACGTAAGATAGATTTCAGTTATGCACGCTTTCTTGGTTAGAAATCACTGGAAAACTTCTCCTCTTCTGGCATCGCAGGCCTTTGGCTAACTGTCCTCCCACTCTCAGTGTGCCTTTCTTCATAAATGGGCACAACTTGAAGATTGAACTTGTTTCGTAAACTTTGGCTGAATTGGATCTCTTTGGTTGTCAGGAGTCTTGTTTTCAAGGATCGCTATCTCTTCTGGATATGTCTTCTTTGGGATACTAATTGCTGAATCTTCAGCTTCTTGCCTGTCTGCTACAGTGAGGGGTTGAATACCACTTGCTTGGAATTTTGTCGTGGATGTCTCTATCGTTGTGTGTGTCTTTGTCTACACCCAACTCTTGTTGGTGGTTTGCTTCACATTTATTGGAATTAGGATCCACTTGTCGCTTCTTGATCTCTCTATATTGTGTAGAATGTGATCTTCACACTCTCGAATCCACGCTATGGACTTCTTCAGGTGATACCATGAAGAGAAATGGTTCAACATAGGTCTACTGATTCTGGGCTATCTTTCACTATCAAGGCATTTCTGTCACTCTCTTCACTTCTACATCATCTTCTGGAAAAGATCCTGGTAGTTGCCTCTTTGGGTACACTGGCCATTCTCCTTGGTTGCCAAAGAAAGGCTGGACCTTTTAGCCCAACGTTCAGACGAGAGTATTTGGTCAAAAACTGTTAGCTCTAGAATATCGTCGGCTGGGTTTTTGTTCTTTAGTTGGATGTTACCTCCACCTGCGATGAATTTGACCCATCACGGATAACGGCCACCCGGTTGTAGCTACGAATGTCTGGATGCGAGCAGCTCATTGTTTGATACCCTCAACACCGACATGTGCTGTCTGTCGAGTAAAAAAAACAGTTCTATTGATGGGTATTTCAAGTTCCGTTGATCATAGTGGTTTTGACATTTACTGCACTGGTTGAGGCAGTCAATTCCAGTCTGGTATTGTTATCGGCTTTACTGGTGCCACTCTCGCCTTTGCGATGACCAATGCACAGTGAATGCGTCCCCACTTTCATTTTCAGACCTAAATGCTAACGTGCCATATCCCATCTGGCTTAGGTCTGAAAAGTGATGGAAGCTCTGTTGGTTGACTTCACTTCCAAAATCCGGTGGCTTGTAGCACCTATCCACGGTGAATTGTTCCATTGTGGGCAAGTTTTCTATCCCAATCTGTTGCCACTTTAGGAGATTGCCGGAGCTGGCTATGTCTTCATCCCATCCCTTCTTGAGCTACACAATCCTGCATCATGGCTTGGCTGGCAGGGCAATTGGGCAGATAAAACCCAGTGGATCGTTATATTGAATTTTCTACAATATTTTTTTTCCCCCCCTACGAGTGGCTTGGCGCGAGTCGTTAACGACTATTGGTAGCCAAATTGGGGTCATTCTGAGGGGACCACAGCATCCCTAATGCACTCTCTGATGGTTTTAGGACTTCTGTGTCCAGGTTCAAGACTGCAAATTCTTGATCTGTCACCCTCCGGAATGGGCCGGAGTACCGCCACGGCGGTTACGGGGCCACTTGGTCAAGTTAAATCCACCGGTTTTGCAAGCCTTCCTAAGATTGTGCGCCATTTTCACAGCTTCCACTTTCTGTTGCTACTGACTTGAGGACATCATCCACGTAGAAGTTGTGAAACAAAGTATTTCTCACTTGCTGATTATGGCTGGCTGGCTTTATTCCTGCTGTACGCTGAAGTGAAAAATGCAACAAGACGGGGATGAGGTGGCTCCGAATAAATGAACGCACATGCGGTATTCCTCCAAAGGTTCTCTAAATCGCCCTCTGTGGCCCACTCACAAAAAAAAAACGTAGAGTTAAGTTACGTCCTTCATGGAACTCGTACTTGAGGTACATGGCCTCATGTCGGCCATCAAGGCTTTGGATTCTTGTCTGAATCTTAACAGAACCCCTACTAAACTGCTGGTCAGATCAGGGCCTTGCAAGAGCTCGCTGTTAAGTGAAAATACATTGTTAAACTGGCCCGCGCAGTCGTCACGACGCGCAAATTTGTTCTTTTTCTTGGATGGTAGACCGCCGTTGGTGCGGGGATGTTACCAGGACTTTCCAGGTTCCCAATTTTCTCCTCTTCAGGGATTGTCTCCGCAGAGCCCTTGGTTATAGTGTCTTTACTACTGGCTTGTAGTCATTTAAAATGTGCTGTTTCTAGAGAATCTTCTATTGAGATGTGCGGCTATCACTTCTGTGTTGTATGTTGTTTGGAAACTTTCTGTTGAGATCCTTTAGGGGTAGGCCTATCTCATAGTGGCCATCTTCATGTTGAATTGTGTCGTTGACGGACCGTCAGGAACCGATTAGCATTCAGGTTTTCTTCTGGGTCGATCTTCGGACGAGGCTGTCACTGAAAGTCGTGGTTGAATACTTAACCAACTGTTGTCAATATTCAACTTGTATTAGGTTACTGATATTCCTGGTTGTACTGGGCTGATGACATTTCTGGTAATTCCGTGCACAGTCCAACCAATAAGGTTTTGCACGCATACGGTCATCCATCTTGCTGTTAAATGATTTCCAGGTTCTGTTTCGCCATGGGCTGTTATTTCCAATCAAGATGCCAACGTGCACATGGGTCCTTGTGGTTGTGTTCAAACTCCACTCCCTGCATCTATGGCAATGCTTTGATGTCTCCGGGTGCACATATCTTTTGTAATGGCGGGATTCGTTTGTGTGTAGCATTTCCCAAAATTAAGGATATTCTTCTTTCCATGTACGCTACTCCAGACCCTTGATTTCATGTATCCACAATCTTTTCGCGTTGATGTCGTTATTGCTAACTTGTGGCTCCTCCCTCTTTGTTAGTTGTGCCTACGAGTGCTCAGTACAAATACGGGGTCGCTCTCCATTCATCTAGAAGGCATAGGTTGCCCCCCCCACAGATGCTCCCGATTTCGGGAAGAATGGATAATGACTGGTATGATGGTAGGGAATGCTTCCGTACCTCCGCGCTTTGTAAGCCGACAAGTTGTCGTTTTTTACTGTCTCTTCTCTTGTCAGCCGCTGCTGCATCTCTTTATTTCTTATCATTTGCAGTAGGAGTTTCCGCCTTGTTAGTCTGCTTGGTCTTGGTGCAGTCACTGTGGAAGTGTCGCTGGTGCACTCAGGGTCTGATGACAATTTCGTGTGCCAATCCCTTACTTGAAAGCTCCCCGAATCTGAACGCATCCAAAGCACATGTTGTGGCTCAAGAACTGAGCCGGTTTGAAATTGGTTGTTTAGCTAACTTGCTACATATCTCTGGAGGTTGTGGTTTCCCTCACAGTATGTACATGATCTCTCTGCCGCCTGTTCCCATTTCTGTGTTGGGGATTGATCGTTGCTCGTTGCAAAGTTCTTATTGAGCTGGTCTTAGGTATGGCTTTCCTATTGCAATCCTCTCTAGTGCATGTTTGAATTACACCAAAGGTTGGGTTAATCATTATCTGGAATTGCTTATCGCAACATTGGACAAAGTCATTAAAGTTTACCAGTCGGCACTTTTCTTCCTCGATTTCATAACCTTGTTCCTCCACAACTTCTCAATCTATAGGGGAGTTTGTCCATAAGTGACTTAAGACTCTGGTATGGTAAGCTCATCCAGAGATTTACACTGACCATAGTGTTCTGAGCCTCGGTCAAAAACATTGAGAATTTGCTAAGTCCATCAGAGTCATGTTCCTTAATATTTCGGGCATTTAAGGGCTCTCTTCTGAACTGCTGGCTATTTTGCGTGTTCTTCCAAGCGCTTCTCAGCAATTCCTGGCATTGTGATATCCTTCCTCTGGTTAGTGTAATGCAAAAAGCTATTGACGATAAGGTTGGCTTCGCCCACTGTGTGATATGACACAGATAAGCAAAAGACGGTCTCTGCACACTCTGTGTCTTTCCTCGACACAGTATTCGAATGCCCCTTATGAAAGGTTGCATATTTGAGGGGGTCTCATCATAGGTGACTATCTTTTGATCTTGGAGTGAGGCTCTAATTGCTGTTGTATACGCAGTTGGGTGAGTCTCCCCATATCTTGTTGCACCTTCAGTCATTGTGCAATGGATACTTACTTGGTATATTGCATATGTGGTAACTGGGTTCTAATATTGTTGTACGTTGGGGCTCTGGCTATTGTTGTTGTGCTTGCTGGGGAACATGTCGTGGCTTACTAAATGTGGGTACTGTAATGGCACTTGTTTGCTGTGAATGCCACACTGTTGTTGCACCTGAAATGGCACTGTTGTGCATTGTGTTGAAATGGAGGCATGCTTGTTGCCTGGTTTGTAAACACCGTAGTGGACACTTGGAACTGAGTTAGGTGCAAAACCTTTGTTTGCAACTGGTTGCGGCACCACTTGGCACTGTTGCGAGGTGATGTGCAATCTGTTGCACTGTTTTGGCACTGTGGTTGATGAGGTGGATTGCAATGTATAGTTGCTTGGCTGTGGCCACCTGTAGTGACTTGTGAGGAGGTGGGATTTCCAACACATTGTTGCACTGGTTGTGGCACCATTGTGGCAATTGTTGCTGCGGTGGATGCAACTCTTGTTGTTGCACTGGTTGCGGCACCACTGTGGCACCTGTTGTGGCACCTTGATAGTGAGGTGGATGCAAGGCTTGTTGCTCTTGGTGACGGCACCAACTTGTGGCACCTGTTGTGGCATTTGTTGCTGAGGGGCTGCAACTCTTGTGTTGCACTGGTTTTGGAACGTGTTGCTGAGGTGGATGCAATGCTAGTTGCTCTGGTTGTGGCACTTGTTGTGGCACTTGTTGTGGCACTTGTTGCCGAGGTTGCGGCACCACTTGTGGCACCTGTTGTGGCACTTTAACGAGGGAGGTGCAACCCTTGTGTTGCATGGTTTTGGCACTTGTTGCTGAGTAGATTCAACCCTTGTTGCACTGGTTGCGGCACCACTTGTGCCATATGTAGCTGAGGTGGATGCAACTCTTGTTGCACGGGTTTTGGCACTGTTGCTGAGGTAGATGCAAACACTTGTTGCATGGGTTGGCAGCACACTTGTGGCCACTTGTAGCTGAGGTGGATGCAACTCTTGTTGCACCGGTTTTGGCACTTGTTGCTGAGGTGGATGCAATGTAGTTGCATTGGCTCTGTGGCACCTGTACCTCCGGCCGCATGTGTGGCACGTGTTGCCGAGGGTTGCGGCACAACTTGTGGCACCTTGTTGTGGCACCTTTAAAATGAGGTAGTGCAACCCTTGTTGTGCACTGTTTTGGCACTTGTTGCTGAGGTAGATGCAACCCTTGTTTGCACTGGGTTGCGGCACCAACCACTTGTGGCCACTTGGAGCTGAGTGGATGCAAACTCTTGTTGACACTGGTGTTTGGGCACTCTGTTGCGGAGGTAGATTGCACCTGCTTGACTGGTTGCAGCACCACTTGTGGCACTTGTAGAGAGGGGATGGTGGATGCAACTTTGTTTGCAATGGTTTGGGAACTGTTGTTGCTGAGGTGGATGCAATGTTAGTTGCAATTGGTTGCGGCACCACTTGTGGCACGTGGTAGCTGAGGGTTGATGCAATCTAGTTGCCTCTGGCTGTGGCACTGTTGCCGAGGTGATAAAAACTTCTGGTTTTTTTTTTTTTTTTCTTGCACTGGTTTCGGCACCACTTGTGGCACCTGTTGTGGCATTGGTGCCGAGGTGAATGCAACCTTTCTTTTTCAAGTTAGCCACTTGTTGAGTGTTCAGGGGACATTATGTTTATCTTTGGAGGGATGTGTGTCAATTGTTGTTGCGGCATTGTTTTGCTGCTGACTGGGTTTGAGACACTCCTTGTTTGCCTCAGTTGCTGCATCACGGTGTGACATCGGTTGTTGATCTTCTGAATTGCTGGCACCTGCTGTGCATTTTTTGTGCTGTACTTGGTGGACTGTTCAGCACCCAGTTTCTTACCCTTTGTGTCCTTTGACTCTTGTTCGAACTATCAGCGAATCTCTTTCTGTGGGTCTGTGTCAGCATTATCAATCGTTTCTATTTCTAGCAACCTAAGCCATACCCAATGCATTTCACTTCCAAACCTCCATGTGCCATTTCAACTCGTCTAGTTCCTTTTTTCTGTGCAACTTTCTTCTTGGACTTCTTGAAATAATAAACTTCCGCATCTTCTAATTTGTTTTTTTCTCAGGGCTTCGGACTTGTAAGTCAATTCAGCCTTTTGAGCTGCTGCTTCGAGTTTCAAAGCTTTACAGAGTATGGGGAACTACATGGTGCACTACCTGCTACAGATTAGAGTATTTATCCTTCTTTCCAAGGGATGTCAATGATGAAATTTACTGTGCAGAAGCGTGGCATTTATTCTGCAGTCGTGGCTGATTATCTATATCAAAGGTTGTATTCTGATTGCATCAAAATTAAAGAATCGCGAATGGCCCCACCTGGTCATAGATTTGTTAGCGCCCTCACGATCGTTGAAGTCTGGATGGAAACTTGGTAAGTGCGCTTGATGCACGAACCTCAGAGTACCTCCCCTATTCATCCAAAGGGGCAAATAGACTCAAAACCTTAATACACGGAATCTGGTAAACAGTTATGACGTTTTTTACTAATTGTGGAGCTCTAGAAAACGTAGTGACTTTCTACAGGGACTTCTTTCGAGCCGTCGTAAATAAAACTTCGACACAGTTTTGTGTGTGGCCAACACACGTCGAATCACAATGGGCCATTGGAGTTCATTTTCACAGCTTACTACTACATAATTACCACACCATGATAGAATATCTTTGAGATTTAAGTAACGCAAGTCTTTAATAACATAGATCTTCTTTCTTGAGAGTTATCCGGTGCAATTTATCTTAAACCCTTCGGGATTCATCGACGCGGTTAAAAACGTGTGTCACTACCCAGACTCGCATCTTGTTTCACCAAAAGTAACGTATGAGCAATGAAAATAACAACTCCCTTAAAAAAGGACAGACGAACTGAGAGGAGAATCGTCAGTGAAGCACGTCAAAACTAAATGCACTTACAGGGTCCTTGGGCGAGAGGTGTGAAAGCAACTATAGTCCGCGGGAGCCATAGTCCGGGCACCAGAGACTATACGAATAAAGCGTGAAACAATGTTGCGTGAAGAGCAACTAATTGAGTGCCTTATTCCTTATCGTCGTAGCCGGACTGTAGTAACGCCTGGACTATATTTAACTTACTAATAATCACTTCCGCACCGGCAAAGAAATTCAGTATTCTGTGCCCCATCCTTCAACAAGCAAGTTTATTCTGTTGAGGCTGCCGAATTCATAGGGTGGTGCACATACTAACTATCCTTCCCAAAGTTCCCCACAAATCCATATGGATTAATTTTTGGGCAGCCATTTGGCAAAATTTTTCACCCAATAGGGGTCTTGTTTGAAACTTCAAATTTACAAACTTCTAGAAAGTCATGAAAGTAGAGGTCTTCTCAGTAAACTGTTTCCTTTTTTCAAAAGAATAGGGGGTTCTTTGGGTAAAATAGTGATAAATTTGAATTTTTTTAGCTATAATCTATTTTACATATAGGGAATCTTACTACTATAGGCCTACTGAGCATGCTAAGGACCCAATCACGGGAATGTCTCGATTGGCCACCTGTGACGTCATGGACCACCTAACTCACTGACGGTGTGAGAGCAGATATAGGTCCTTGGGACTCATCGTCCCCGGGCTCCATAGAGATAACGGATAAAGCGTGAAACTAATGTTGCGTAAAGAGTCAACTAATCGATTGCCCATTGTTTCCACCATTTGTTCCCGGACTATGAGTACCCGGACAATGGTTACTTCTACACGGAATAAAAATTAAAGCCCGTTAACAGCAATAGGGCCAAATCCAAAACTACCTTGTGTGTGACGGGACGGAAATTTGACCTCTTAAATACTAATATTCTTTAACTAGTTACTTTATGGACCAAAAAGTATCTTTTATAAATTGAGTGACCAAAATTCTACAAATAGGTACTGCAAAAAAAGGATATGTACTTTGTGTATTGCCATGGTAACAAAAAACAGGTTCGGACGGGACGGAATGAAGGATCCTCTCCCCGTCACGCTACCTGTTTTGTGTTACCATATCAACATCTTGAAGAACAAACTCATTTTTTGTGATGCAAATGTTGTACCTTTGTTGGGCTCCTTGATTGTTATCAGTTTGAACCTGATTCCTGCAAACAGAAGGAAACAAACACATATTCTTGTAAAGTCTAAAAATTCCGTCCCGTATGGGGTGAACCATTTTTGGATTTGGCCCATAACGGTAAAGCACACGGGTATGCTGGTCCAACCGTGACGTCAGGGCAGTCACAACAAGAATATTGCCAAAATCATGAGGAACACCACTCCTCAACCCAACATGCAATCCCTTTTTAAATCCGGAAAGAGTGCCATATGCCCCTCCTACGAATTCTTCTGCGCTTTGACGGAAAAAACCACACGATATATGGCAGAATTACTATTGCCTTAGTGTGCCTCAGCTTAAATTCCAGGCGATTTTCATCCAAATTTCAATTGGACTGTTTGTTAATACTTTCATGCCCAGCCATTTTTAATGACTATTTGTAGTTTGTTTACCTTTCAAATATCAATTTCATGACTGACTTTCAAGTTAGATCGGCAGCTTGTGACAGCTAGCAGTTCATTGACAACACTGTTTGCCACTCTGAGAATTTGACCAGAAATTATGCTCTAGGCGCATAAGGTACAGGACCATAGGGTCCTGGAACATACATAATCTGGAGAAATATTCTAAGCCAATTTGAATGCACATGCATGTTCCGGGAGCATGCAGTACTTGCCAAAACAGTTCTCCACTGCTACAGGACCACATTTGCCATTTGCTCCTGGAGCATTGTACATTCCAATATGCTCCAGGAGCATATTCGACAGGATATTTTTCCAGATTATTTATGATCCAGGAACATTATAGTCGGGGACAGAAACCCCGACAGAAACCCTTTGACGGGCGCATACTTCCTGGTTCTCTGTGTACTTACTGCGGAAAAAAAATGCACTTGCCTCTGATTGGCCACCAGAAGTGATCTGCTGTTGCTGGGTCACCCGTCCGACCACACGCCATATGCGCTGATAGCTCGGCCCCTTTTACAACCAGGAAGTACGCGCTCATCAAAGGGTTTCTGTCTCCGAGTATACTAATGCTCCTGGACCATATGCTTCTGGAGCATAATTTCGGGCCAAAATCTCAATGAAGCCCACTATACGATTCTCACCCTGAAAGGCATGTAGTTCCCTACGATTTTGGTTTGTAAAAAAAAATCTGCCGCTTTTCCTATATCAATGCAGAAATTTACAGCTTTCAATTGACACTAATTTTACTTTCTAATTCCAAATAGTTGACAAAAGATAACGCCTAAAATATGTTGGCGCATTGTTTTTAAAAAAGCTTAAAAAGGAGTACTTAGTATTACGCAGATTTTGCCGGAACTATTTAGTGGTGCTTCCCCTTTACGTTGATGTGAATAGACTCAAAGGGGGAAGGACATGCCAACCTAACGGCAACAAGCGATTCAAAAGCGACATCAACTTCTGGGTAATAGTCTTTGGGAACCTGTCACTGTGTGGGGATAAATGCCCATATGTGAGGTTCGGGTTAGCGGGATTCCCAGTTTCACGAGGAAGGTATGCGTCTGAGGGAACGATTAACTTGCGCACGGGTTATAAAAAATTTGTTCCGTGCAAGTCTTGTATATCTAAAATAAACAATGAGCCTTCCTTCGTGTGGACGTACTTAAGTTAACATCACACGCGATGTAATCTCGTAATTTGTTAGCAATGCCCTATGTCAGTCTCCAGACGAAACCAATTATCGATGGCTCATAAAGTTAAAGTTGGGACAATGATAAATAAAATGTATCCCGACAATAAGGTGATATTGATCGATCAATTGCTAATGAGCTGATAAAAGAATCTCTTTCGTGCTGGCATATAATTGTTCCGGGTGAGGTTGTTATTAAATATGTGCTATTGCTGGCTTGGCTAAGATATTTTTGCGGCGACATGTTCCTCGGAGGTTTCCTCGAGGCAATGTACTTTGCCCTGAAACTGGGGAATCTCGCATTAATCCACGAACCCCAACAGATTTGAAGTCAATAATTTATTCCAAAATTATCATGAAATTACTAAGATGTATCGAACTAAGGTTTAAAAGGAGATTTTGTTATATAACTGACACAGAGACTGCTAGTAAATGCATGTAACAGTTCCACAAATTACCGTTTGGAAATCCCCAATGCCCAAATCAAGCAAGTCGTGTACCCCCCCCCACTATGAGCTGTGGTGCTGCTACTAATTGGCAGTATTTGATTTGTAACCAATGTCAATTCCCTCAGGACCAGACAGAAATTAATACCGTGCCCCCCCCTCATAGGCAGAACAATGAGTAGGCCTATTGTTATCTGCAATTTATCCCCACGTCAAAACATCTGTACACAACGCATGCATGCATGCATACACCACAACCACCATTCACCATTAGCATAACACAAACATCTCCTTTTCTATACCTCTTTCTCAACTTGTTTATGTACACACATGACAAGAATTTATCACAGTTCCTAATTTGAAGATCAAATTGCAAAAATCAAAGTTCAAAATGGACTTAATTTTGTCCATAATTAAAAAAATCCATGTTAAAGGTAGTATGAGTTTCATTTTGACGTACTAATGATTGATTGTTTTGATACATTTATTGATTATTTAATGTAATACATTATTTTCAGGTGATGGAAGCAACACTCACATATACATAGTTGACACTGGTACAAGGGCAACCCACGTAGACTTCCGTGGGCGGATGTCTGAAGATGGATTCGATGCTATTGGCAATGAAATCGGAGTGGTAAGAGGCAGCTTTATACACGGTTCCCAAACAATAAGTTTCCCTCTATAATTCAAGGACATTTCGTTGCATAACTCCACTTAGAACTGGGTCACTGGAAACTTTTAAAACGTTTTGAAGAGAGGAAATATTTGGCTCTGCCCCAAAGTCGTTGCTTTTCAAAACACACTTTTGGTACCAACATCCCCCACCCAAGAACAAAATTCTAAGCATCCAGTTCTAAGTGAAGTTATGAACTTATTTTGGGAACCCCTTATAAGATGATAAGCATTGCACTGCTGCATCGCCCTATTATAGTTACTCGGCAATTTGCCAGATCTTGTTAGCTACTGGATCGGTAATGTCAATCCCGTGGACAATATGCATTGCACATACAATTCTCATTTCAAATTTGCAGCTTAATTATCACATCAAGTCAAGAATGCTTTTTTGTATTTGTATTTCTACATCTGAAGACATATGAATGTCAGCCAAACTATTTCCTACCATTAGCAATAATAAATCTTGTGTTTAAGTAGTAACTAAATAATTGGTCCACGGTCAATGCATCAATGTCTTTTTAATGTACTAACCTCACAGCAAACTTTTAAAAGCTCACAGCAAATCTTTAGTAAATTAAATTGATCACATTTCGAAAGTAAAACCTTTAGCAACGATAATTAAAGTGAACATTGGAGAAATTGAGCAAAGTTTCCGAATTCCACAGCCATACTTTAATGAAGCTTGCCGGATCAGGCAAGGTATTACCGGATTCAACTCCTTGACAGAGCTGCCTATTTGCCCCTGTGAAAGTAATCATAGTCCGGCAAGTATCATAGTCCGGACTACATAGACGACAACGGAATAAAGCGTGAAACTAATGTTGCGTGAAGAGTCAACTGAATCGATTGCCCTATTGTTCACCATTGTTCCCACTGTGAGCCCGGAGGACTATATCTCCTGCCACACCGGGATTGTTAGTCGGAATGTTTATGTGGAGCCCTCATATTATACTCTATCACTGGGGCAATAGAATGTCTAACAAGAAGTGGTATCAAACCATATACTTAATTCAGTGTATTATGGTATAGTCAATGAGCTAGATGCCGTTCGTTCAAATAACGCGCTTGCATGCGTGACTTGGTTTACTTAGCTTTACAAGCCTGCGGTCACTCAAGCTAAGTTAACCAAGTCACGCGCGAAAGTCTGTTATTTTAACGAACGACATTATAGCGAATTGATTATCTTGCATACAATTAGTCATAACTTTAGTTAAAACATGCTAAAATTGGATTGATAAAGAAATAATTTCTCGCAATTTGAATTTACCATATTTAAAAACACTGATTTGTGCTTGTCACCGCCTAATTGTATCTCAGGTACCATACCGCACTTTGTTGGTGCATACAGGTGTTGCACAGTTTGACACCATAGAATCTGAAGTTTAGCATCGGTATATATCCCCAACGTTCCCAGAGAAAAATTACTACCAACCTGATGAACACCGCATCAAAATTCTACTTAGATCTAGGGGTGATTTCCCCCTGAAACAAGGCAGGGTCCGCTCCATGATTTTTGAAAAGTGCAAAACAAAAATGCAGTTAAGGGACGTTTGGGATATAGGCCTCATCGCTGTATCTAATTGTCAGAACATTTCAAGAACCATTACCGTGACCCGTATGTTATGTTGTGACCTCAGTGTGCGAGTATGCATGTTATTAAAAATAAAAAGCTCTAGAGCTGTTATTAAAAATAACGCGCAGTAAACTCTAATAGCCTTCTCAAATCCCATTCGTAGTAGATAGCGCACTGGAAACAGTGGATAACAACAAAAGACGCTAACACGAGAAGTGTGTAACATTATAATATATCTATACGCTCTATGCATCTTTTTCAGTAACTTCATATCTTGTATTCACAATAGGTACCACAAATAAGTATTTACAATTCATATTCCAAGATATTTATGATTTGACCCAAAACAAATTGCAAAAGAAACAATTTATGTGTCAATATATTGTGAAAATTGTCCAAAGACAATATATCAAAAGTTTCCCAAAATAAACCTAGTGAAACATGTAGAAATACGGGGACATTCTTTGTACAGGGGTAACAATTTGAATAGGGCGAATCGATTTACAAGATGTACCAATTTATTGGGCTACTCCTATGATTTAAAAAAGGTATAGTTTACCCTATGTATGATCTATAATTTTAGTAAAATAAGCACATAACAGTTCAAGGTCATCGTGGGATAAAATTCACAGAATGGTCCGATTTTGTTCGAACTGGTTATAAATTGTTCACTTGATAACACTAGATGAATAATTGTGTATACCTAACGTCCCTGGAGGAAAATCTGACGGTCACCGCAAAAAGTGAGGTAGCTGGATTTATGTTATCAGATCTAGGAGCCAAGGCAGGGGTCCGCTCCGTGATTTTTTTCGTGGAGGCGTTTGGAGGCATTAAGGGACTTTAGGGATATAGATTCCCTGTTCGCCAGTTCAATATAAGAATGACAGAGTTATGACTAGTGATCCTCCATAAACCTGAAGGCCCAGTCATAATTTGCATTTTAATTGTGCAACGATTGTCATAGGTGGTGCAACTTACCTGTATATTTTTGGCTCCTGTGCCATTAGACGAACAATTTGATACCATTTTTCACGAACAGATTTTGTATTTTAACTATTGAACTACAGCCTGCATATAGGGCAAACTATACCTTTTTTTAATCTTGAAAGGTGAGTAACATGTTGGCATGCGTTTCAACGCGTTTTCACCCTTTTAATATTTTTACCCCTGTATAAAAACCTTGCCCCCTTAAAAATACATATTCTTTGATTTTGTTCTTAAAGGTTTTCGCAATACAATTCTGGAGAAAATGATTCTTTTGCAATTATATACGTTTGGATTAAGGCATCATTTGTTCTAATTTGACTGGCCTATCAGGGCAGTTCTAAACTTCCAAACTTCCATCTAGACCCAGCAACAAGAACACGCAACAGTGATTCTACTGTATATCCCAATTTTATACGAATGTCTGTTGATTGTGCTTAGGATTGTACTGGACATGGTACTATGGCCGCTGGTGCAGCAGCAGGTACCCAATGTGGCGTCGCTAAAAAAGCGACTATACATAGCGTTAGAGTGATCGGTTGTGACGGAAAAGGAACTACATCTGCGCTCATTAAAGGTTTGTCACACTTATTCTATTCTTAATGTATATATCTTTATTAATTTATAAGCTTATCGTAGAAATTAACAGGTGGTTTCCCTAATTGTAATGGTCACTGCAAAAACAGTGATTTAGAAATTAAGCACCTTTATAAAAACTATTTTTATGTTCCAATTATAATAAATTTATATAAAATCTCAATTATGATAGCTCATGGCCATGGACTTTAAGCTCTTCATATTTTATTATCTATGTTTAGAGCAGTATAGACAACCAAATCAATTACCTGAATATACCGAAAAAAAAACTTGACTTCAAAAACTCTAATTAGAAACCTTGTTCAATACTTCAAAAAACACTTTGCTTTACTTAAACAACACATCACGTATATGGAATAATCACACACATTCAACTAAAGTATATTTATAACTGTTCATGTTCATGGAAACAGGGTTTTCTTGTAAATTGACCAACTGCAATTTGCACAGCTATTCGATGTTCACAAAAATAAAAGAAATCTACCAAAAAGACGTTGGCAACGTAAAAAGCCACCAAGTTTTAAAAAATAGTACGAGCCATATAAAGTTAATAAATGTAAAGAGAAAACCAAGTATACTCAAGTGCGTATTGAGCTCACTGAATTGGCTTGATTCTGTAGTCTGTTATGTCGCTTATCCACATTTCAATGGGAACAATTTTGTATAAATGACCGGCTCTTAACCACCTGCTTGGGCTCTTTTTTGGATGACCAATATGGCCATCAGTGCTTCAATTACGAAGCCCAGGTTTCCAATCCATTGTATAGAGATCAGTGTTCGAAACCCACTAATGTGCGGTTCAGCAATCTACGTACTTTTCAATGTACCGAGGTTCTTTGTATGATGTAGAGTTTCCTAATTTAATTTTAAAAACGATATTTCTCAAGAATCCCAGGCTCATTTTATAAAAATTAGGCACAAATGTATTTTAATGACAAAATCGCATGTTTGAGCACTTTTGTTACGCGGTTCCATGATCACAATCAATACTCACCGCATTTTCACTCTATCACCATTTATCTGAAGGGTGTATATTTTGATATATACTTTTGGCAGAGTCAAAGAAATCAATTATCACCAATTCATTTTATCAAGAGGAAAGCTTTATCTTTATACTTGTATATTAAATTTTACTTGGCGTTCGAACGAATTTGTTGCACAATTTACCATATCTTTATACATGTATGTTTGATGTTTGTGTTGTTATATTTCTCAAATGAAATAAGTTAGGGTATTTGTGACAATATTAAGCCTTTATTACATACATACATATTTTGAGTACTATAAAAAGTCATTGAATTGATAGTATATAATTTATCATTCAAACCATCCACTCCATCCGTTTTCCTGATGCCTTCTTCTCCGAAATGTGATTAAATACTATCTTAAATTGTTTTGCACTTTCAATATATTTTCTCGTCATACCACAATTAAAGTTCTATGTATTGTTCTAATGAAAAATATAGTTATATCATTACAAAATAAGAGAACCTTTAAATGTATCATTATAAAATAAAACAACCTTTAAATATTATGTCGTCATTCGAAACTGACACACGAGTGCTCCTTTTTGTCGTGCTCAGAAATAACCTGCACTGTAAACTACACAGTGCACTCTACAGTAAAAAGGATTCGAAAATGTTATAGTGCACTTTACAGTAAAAAGATAAGAGAAAGACAGTATTTGGCCGTAATTTGGAAATATTGCAAAATACTGTTTTTTTATATTCACTTTTCTCCAGGCCTGTTGCGATTAAATTTAAGAAAAAATCCTGTCAGCAATTCTACCAATAAAATCCCAATAAAAACTATAGCTTTTACCGGTTTCCATCCAAATTCACTGTATATTTTACAGTTTAATGCATATAAGTTCTACAACAAACTGTAAATTTTACAGTATATGCATCGTGAAAATTTGGTTGATATTTGTAAATAGGCCTACTAAGTTATGGTTTTCGTCAGTGCTTTTTATTTTCTAAACATTCACGTGTTGTGCAGTTGCGTTGCGCACGGCACTTTACCTCACTTGTCTCATTCTACCAAGGTGGTAAGTACGAAGCCCCATAGGGGACATAGTTAAAATATCTGTTTTAGATAATCTGTTCCCACAGTTTGCAATCTGTTCCCACAGTTTGCAATCTGTTCCCACAGTTTGCAATCTGTTCCCACAGTTTGCAATCTGTTCCCACAGTTTGCAATCAAAAAAAAAAAAAAAAAAAAGGCCTACTAAGTTATGGTTTTCGTCAGTGCTTTTTATTTTCTAAACATTCACGTGTTGTGCAGTTGCGTTGCGCACGGCACTTTACCTCACTTGTCTCATTCTACCAAGGTGGTAAGTGTTGAGCTGTTGGGGGAACATCAAATTTTAAAGTGTGGATAGGTTTCATTTCATGTCTTGTTGTTATTTTGCAAATACTTATGAACACCGTTTACTTTTTTGTACATGAAATAAAATTGTCATTTACCTGTTAACCTTCTGTAAAATTCTGTTTGGAATCGGATATCCGACTTTAAAAGCAATAGAACTATGCAAATATGTAAAGTATACATTGTATAACCATTGCTGTTAATTAAAGGTCTGGACTGGATTGCTGCAAACGCCAACTTCCCAGCGGTTGCATCATTATCAGTCGGAGGAGGAATCGATCAAGCAAAAACTGATGCTGTAAACGTACTGGTCAGGGCCGGCGTAGTAGTCACTGCCGCAGCTGGAAACAATAACAAAGACGCATGTGAGACTTCACCAGCCAGTGTTCCAACGGTAAATAACTCTTAAAGCCACTTTCAGTGTTATTCTTCGTAATGTAAACAAACTACGCCCTCCAATTTGTTAAAAGAGAATTTTTTTCCGCGACTGTAGAAGACAACGACTTGTCCATCACTACAAACTATTTTTTGGCAAATTCCAATGGAAGATTATACTTGACCTAAGTCCTCTGCATGCACTGTAATGTTTGTATTTAGGGATAAACACACACTTTTGTCCATGCTTTCGAAACATGTTTAATTAGTCCGGCAGGCCAGCTACGGTGCTTTTATACGAAAAGCGCCGTAGCGGCAGACATTATGAGCTGAAAGGGTGTTTAGCCTACATCATAAAAATACATTGCTGCCGGGTCTGCGCCGTGGCTTTCCCGCGATATACGAGATGGCGTCCACAGTGAACTTTGCTATATTTAGGACATATACTTTTAATAGGCTTCAAATGGTTCAAAGTCATCCTTGGTAAAAATTTTAAAATGCACAGATTGCTCTCAAAATTGGCCCAAAGTCTTCATGCCGTTATACAAAATACATGTTTTGTAATTTGTTTGACATTTGGGGTATAATTAAGGGGGAAATATTAGAGTCCACGCCTGATGGGGATCAGGACTCTCGCCTCGGTTTAAATACCTTTGGACTGATTAATATTAACTAAATGTATATTTCCTGTTGTAACATTCCCATAACTAACAATTTGACTGTATATATAGCAAAATATACTTTTGTTTTCCTAATACTTAGAGCCAGATGAATAAGTCTATATAAACCTTTACAACCCGTATGAAATATTTACAATTTTTACCCTTGTAAATTTTCCATCTTCCCTATCTTAAAACGCTCAAGGATTAAAAATTTACATTATCAAGATTTGGAATCAGCAGGCCAATATAGCTTAGAAACCATCAAAACATTTCGTGCAGATTCTTGTGTACGGCGGTCCGGAAAGTGTGTAGTCTGTGTCACAGACTGCAAAAGATATTATCTAAATTAGTACCGCCCAAGAGATTAACGTTATCAGTCAGTCATAGCGAATGCATGCAAATGAAACTAAATCTCAAATATCTCCAAAATACGAAGGGGATCTATGGAGATTTTTTGCATTAGAGGGTCCGTTACTATGTTTTATTTTCAATATGTATCGTAATTGGGTCTGAACCTCTAGAACCTAGCGAGAAAATTGAACGTTTTTGTCGGGTACTTCGGTTCTTGCAAACACGTAAAAGTGAACACGCAATCGCTACGGGCCACATCCCTTTTTCCCACAATGCCTTTCGGTATTACTTAAGTCTTGAGAATTTTCAAACGCTGGTTTCAATTTACGCTTTCAATTTTAGAAACAGGATATACGTACTAACCGGACCGCCGTAATTCTTGTGCAAAGTCATATGGGCCTACCGCAGGACGAGGGCTGACTTTTGCGCGCTACACCTGTGCGTCTCAAAACTACCGCGCCGTATACAATTTTGCATCTAAAAATGTGCAAGATTAAAGTTGATTGATAAAAGATATAGTAAAATAATAATAAAAAAATAGCCTAGCATATAGCTTTTTTATAGGCCTAATAGTGAAAATATGACCAAATTAATTGCACGCATAGCATGTTAGTTTTTAGCTCATTTAGACAAAATTCACATATTTTGGCCAGAAAAATCTAAGCAGACGATAATTTTGTCCGGCGTTTTGCCCTTAAAGCGATTGCGTTTAATTTGCCCAATCTGGCCGATTACAGCGATATTAGTGAAAATATAACCAAATATGTCTCATTTTGTAGCAGGTTAGCCTTTATAGCTCATTTAGATTGAATTCACATTTTGGCCCTAACAATCTAAAAATAAAATAAAATATAGCCAAAAATAAAACATAGCCATATTTGACTATATTGGGTAGTATATAGCCTATTTATAGCTCGTTTAGACTAAATTCACATTTTGGCACCTATTACTGCGATACCACTCGTAGCTGATATAGGCATATATTAGTAAAAATATAGCCAAATTAGACTAAAGTATGTAGTCTATTTTAGCTTATTTACACTAAATGTACATACTTTGGCGCCAAAAATTTAAGCAGACGATATTTTGTTGCTCATGTGGCCGCAGTTCGTTTCATTTTGGCGCCTAGAGTGCATGTAAGCGATATTTGTTTTGTTTTAAAGTTACTGCAGTTCATTTTCTCTATTTCACCTAATAATACAAGACCACTCAGGGCTGATTTAGATATATAGTAGTAAAGTTATAAGCACTTTAGACTCAATTTGCAACATGACTGGCTATTTTCATTAATTTATACTAAATTCTCACACATTTTGGCGCCAAACATCTATGCGGACAACGTTTTTATACATTATCTTATGCCAAAGAAGTAAGGATTACAGGTAATAAAAGTGACTTTTCCAAAGTAGGAACACGAACTATTTCAGTATTCACCATATATCCGTAACGTTCCTTAACTGCATTTTTCCACTTTTCAAAAATCACGGAGAGGATCCCTGCCTTGTTTTTAGGGTAAAATTGCGCCTAGATCTAACAAGAAATATAACGCTACCTCCCTTTTTTTGCGGTGAGCCTCAGGTTGGTAGTCATTTTCCGAAAATGACTTTAGGGATATATCTAAATATCGCTAAAGCGATACGTGTTTTTATTTCAACACTTGCGTGTGCGGGCCATCTCCGGGAAAGATTAATAAATATTCATCCTCGTCTACCTAAAAGAAAAACAATAACAGGTTCCCTTGTGGTCACTTTTAAAAATTTATAATTGACCAATTTAGTTAGAAGAATTATTTTTTTCAACAACAAACACTCTTCACTATGACGATGTGACAGTAGTCTTTTTGCTTATAATAATTTACATAATAGGCAATCACCGTTGCTGCAACTGATAAATCAGACAAAAGAGCCGATTTCTCCAATTATGGAAGCTGTGTTGATATATTTGCACCTGGAGTCGATATCATTAGCGCAAATAAACATGACGATAATTCAGCGGGACAATTTAGCAGTACCTCTTTAGCATGTGCCCATGTTTCAGGTATGTTGTTGTTATCCTCCATACTGGTTTTCCAGAATATGTGTGTGTGTGTGTGTGCCTGTGCGTGCGTGTAAGCCCGCGCGCGTTTATGTGTGGGTTGTTTGAAATCGCATTTAAAGGATTATTGTCTGGAGAGTCCGGCAAATCACGTCAAAAAACAAAATAAAGTATTTTTACTCGATTGATGAATGCAAAAAAATCGTACTTCAGGTGCGGTTACATTTCCCGGGAAGGTTTAAGTTTAGATGGCTTATGTATGGCGGTTCTATGTTTTTCTCCTAAAACAAAACGAATATTCAAGTTGATTTTGTAGCGTAGCATGGTTATAATAGATTACCACTCTTTATAATTGTAAAAAAATAAAAATGAGAAAATGAGAAAGACAAATACGGACATAGGTCTTCTGATTGGTAGACTGGTGCTACTTGTACTGGTGCATGTTATAAATTCCATACAAGTCAATGGAGGTCATTCAAGGGTCAAAGGTCAAACTTTTAAATGCTCCGATTGAGCTGAACTTTTGCTGACATAATCCTTATGACATTCTAAACATATTTGAAATATTTTTGAGATCAAAGGTCAATAAGAGGTCAAAGATCAATTTTTCAAAATGCTCCAATTGAGCTGAAATTTAACTGAAATGATCCTTATGACATCCTAATCATGTTGAAATATTTTCGAAATCAAAGGTCATTAAGAGGTCAAAGGTCATTTTTTTAAAAATTCTCCAATTGAGCTGAAATTTAACTGAAATGATCCTTATGACATCCTAATCATGTTGAAAATATTTTTGAGAACAAAGGTCATTAAGAGGTAAAAGGTCAAATTTTCAAAATGCTACTAACGGGCAGAAATTTAATATGATCCTTATGACAATCCAAATATGTTTAAATATTTTCGAGATCGAAGGTCGTTTAGAGTCAAAGGTCACTACCTCGACTGTGCTCAGATCTGTCTCCAGATCTAGATATGGTTGGGTTTCGAAGCTAGGCTAGGTTTCGAAGCTGGGGCTAGGTTTCGTAGCTGGGGTTAGTTTTAGGCTTGGGTTTGAAGCTATCCGGCTTGTTTCGTGGTCTTTGACAACAGCTATATCTAGTTATACCTTTTGTCTAAACACGATTGAAAGAACAAGGCAAGGGGAGAGTCAAGCTTGCTTATAAAGCTGAGATCCCATCTGGTCCAGAGGCTTTGTTGACATTGAGTTTCTATAGCTCCGTTCCTATTCAAAATATCTGTTTAAGTATTTGTGTTGACATTAATACCAGCAGGAGCGGCTGGCGTCTTGTTGAGCATTGATTCTAGTCTTACACCAAAGCAAGTCGCTGATCAACTTGTGAAGGCTGCCACTCCGTACAAGGTATCTGATGCCAAGTCCTCACCAAATCGTTTGCTTTATATCGGAAGTAAGTGATAGTTAATGTATAATGCTGTTGAATTGTTACTTTATAATATAATGTTAATGTTTGTACCACTGCTGTATCTTGGTGTATGTGTATTTTAAATATATTATGGAGCACGATGTGATTTAATTTTCTAATTAACGAGAGATTTCAAATAACACGTGTCCCTAAATAAAATTGAACATTTTGATTTTTGAACTGGTGTAAAGCTTTCTATCAAAAATATCCCCATCGGAAATGATTAAGCTGAGAACTGTTTCTTTAATACAAAAAATGTGAAATTTCTATAGGAGAAAACATGAAATTAAGCTTTTTACTATTGATATATAAGCATACAAAAATCGCCTTTTGTTAAGTTATTTCTGTAGCTAAATAAAAGGTAGAGAACCTATTGCGTTTCTAATCTATATGAAATCACTACATACAGTATCACAGAAAATATGGATGACTTGAAATCCCATATATCATTCATTGTTATACAGATAATACATGGGTTTGGGGAAGTAAGGCACACCATTTTCCGAGGTAACTGCCTACGGGCCTATGGCCAGTACCGAAGGAAAATAGTGTGCCTATTTCCCCGATATAATAGTCCACTCAATCTACAGTATGACCTAGACAAAATTACTACAGGTTTTTCTTGCTGTAACCTGCTGTACAAACCCTCCCAAACAACATATCAAAACGGTAGGAAAACGGAAGCATGGCAAGACATGCTAATTTCCGTTAAAGCTATATACCATTTTTGCCTATATTTTGGTTATTATATAATATTAACTCTTGTTTTATTAAACTGTTTAAGTTATTGTTACAGCTGCATGTTTATGCTTGCAAAATGTACTGGAATTATAATTGATGCATTAAAGTAGAGGTGGGATGAGAATTTATAAGATGGCTGCCGTTTACACGCCAAAATTTTCAATCCCGCCAAAATCTAATTTTCAGCTTAATAGTACATTCAAAAATGATCTCCATGTTACACGGTTCATGTTGCAAGCAGTAGAGCTGGTCAAGGAAAACAATTTTCTGCTTGGAATAAAAGATTAATACTGGTCATCAACACTCACGTTTTATAGATCCGAAATTTTCAGAGAAACCTTTCTCCGTCTTCAGCGGATGGAAGCTGAATGTTGACTGATGACTTTCTCCTAACTCCAGACGTTGGTGTCGTCCTTAGGACGTCTGGAGTTAGGAGAAAGTCATCAGTCAACATTCAGCTTCCATCCGCTGAAGACGGAGAAAGGTTTCTCTGAAAATTTCGGATCTATAAAACGTGAGTGTTGATGACCAGTATTAATCTTTTATTCCATGTATTCTACCAACACGTCTAAGAACATTCATTCGCAATTTTCTGCTTATTTTTTTCCAATGTGTAAGGGTAGAAATAGCTAAAATATAAAACTTTACAAATCCTGTCCATACCCCTCAACTTTGGTTGTGAAAGAAAACCAAATGGTTGTAATTATGTCTTGGTAAATGGTATCCACAGGTAACTGAGGTTGATTTCTAGAGTTGATTCCCTTACATTCGCCACATACAACGGATCATTCCAGATATGCATACATATTATACATATTGTTTGCTGATATCATAGGTTTACCCGGGATAGGGGTAGAGGAGAAAATGATATGGAAGTGTGATTATTCATTACATTACATCAAATGAGCAAGTTTAGATTGTCATTGATCAGAAGTTTACTGGTATGGGTGAGGGACACTTAAAACCTTTTAAAACCTTTTTCAGGTATAAAGATATATAGGGAGTGTGCTGCCCCGATGTCCTAACTTGGAGGCTTGAAAAATGATTTGTCTCTCAAAGTAGGACATTAGGAACTGAAATTATAAGAAATTTTCAGGTTTTGAAACTAAAATTTTGCTAAAATTTAGCTTCTGATACAACAAAAAAAAAAAAAAAAAAAAAATCTACAGTATGACCTAGACAAAATTACTACAGGTTTTTCTTGCTGTAACCTGCTGTACAAACCCTCCCAAACAACATATCAAAACGGTAGGAAAACGGAAGCATGGCAAGACATGCTAATTTCCGTTAAAGCTATATACCATTTTTGCCTATATTTTGGTTATTATATAATATTAACTCTTGTTTTATTAAACTGTTTAAGTTATTGTTACAGCTGCATGTTTATGCTTGCAAAATGTACTGGAATTATAATTGATGCATTAAAGTAGAGGTGGGATGAGAATTTATAAGATGGCTGCCGTTTACACGCCAAAATTTTCAATCCCGCCAAAATCTAATTTTCAGCTTAATAGTACATTCAAAAATGATCTCCATGTTACACGGTTCATGTTGCAAGCAGTAGAGCTGGTCAAGGAAAACAATTTTCTGCTTATTTTTTTCCAATGTGTAAGGGTAGAAATAGCTAAAATATAAAACTTTACAAATCCTGTCCATACCCCTCAACTTTGGTTGTGAAAGAAAACCAAATGGTTGTAATTATGTCTTGGTAAATGGTATCCACAGGTAACTGAGGTTGATTTCTAGAGTTGATTCCCTTACATTCGCCACATACAACGGATCATTCCAGATATGCATACATATTATACATATTGTTTGCTGATATCATAGGTTTACCCGGGATAGGGGTAGAGGAGAAAATGATATGGAAGTGTGATTATTCATTACATTACATCAAATGAGCAAGTTTAGATTGTCATTGATCAGAAGTTTACTGGTATGGGTGAGGGACACTTAAAACCTTTTAAAACCTTTTTCAGGTATAAAGATATATAGGGAGTGTGCTGCCCCGATGTCCTAACTTGGAGGCTTGAAAAATGATTTGTCTCTCAAAGTAGGACATTAGGAACTGAAATTATAAGAAATTTTCAGGTTTTGAAACTAAAATTTTGCTAAAATTTAGCTTCTGATACAACATAATGTTCCCAAAAGGGGACCGTAAGAACTGATTTATGTTGAAAGACCGCCAGCCCCTGGGAAAAGGGCACGTCCACTACGGTTACGCAGAATGTGCCTTTTTCAGACTGGCTTCTATGCAATGACCCCCATTTTGCACTGCTGTTGTCCTACATATTACCCGGGTTATTACTTAATGATCCTCTTTTTAAAATCTTCAGATACTCAATGACCCCCCTTTTTTCTGCTACCCACTTTTTTTTTCACAAATTTGCATAAAGGTATCAATTTTTAAAAGAATTTTTGACACCTATGGCAGCAGTTTTATAATTTCATGGCAACTCTGGAAGAGAAGCACGTTCTATTTAACTTCAGGTTGTTACCTCAATCCCCCCTTAAAGTTGCATACTGGATGATCGCATTTTTATTCTGCTTGTGTACCGAATGACCTATATTTTTTGGTACACTTTTCGCTTTTCAACACTCCAAAAGCTGCCCGATTAACATATATACCCATCACTTTAGATAGGAAGTGCCCCCTCCCGGCACTAGCTACATCTCTGTTATCTAATTGACCCAATGTGTTTGAAAAGATACTCTCTGAAAAGATCTCTCTTTCCGGATTGTAGTCTGACAAATCATCTACACTGTAGAATGCAAAATGAATTTTGGCGGGATCACTGCGGCCATCTTAAATAATGACCCTCATTTTCCACTTTTCATATATCGGTTGCAAGTGCTATGTGCATTTTGATGCCATAGAGATGCAAGACATTTTCAAATACTAACAGAAATTTGAAAATCTCCATAAACATGCATTTATGAGCTGTATACCTTTGTCGAAATATGGGCAAATACGTCCACGCAGGATATTATCTTAAAGTGCAAATTAGCATGTCTTGCCAGGCTTCCCTTTTGCTACCTTTTTGATATGTTTTGGGACAGCTTTTACTGCTAGTTACAGAAAAAACAACAACAAACAAACAACCAAACAAACAAAAACCAAGTGTACCTAGTATTTTTTCACAGATTGAGTGGACTATAAACCGTGCCATAATAGTATTTGTATTATGACTCTGGGGATGAGGTTGTAATGAAATCGGCCAATGGATCGGTGTGATTAGTTCATGATGAATATTGATGATGTGTAATAATATGGATTTCTTTATTGACTTTCAGAGGACACGTGCCTGGGAGTTAGGGTTGGTTCCGAAATGGATCCCAGCCGTAACTGTCAATGTGATCTAGAGTGTGGGGACCGTGGTGACTGCTGCTTGGACTACCCGTACCTATTGGGTACAAACGGTGAGTTGCGATGGCAAGTGGCATACATAGGGTTTGTGAAAGGGGGGTCCAATTTTGAAATTTTCTTTCCCTGAATCACAGTGCCATCCTCTACCGCTGAATTCTAGTTTACGCCACTAGTACAGTTAGCTTTTCGATCCCCACGCAACTTTTTTTTTTAAGTGCGACCTGAGGGACACATCATGCATTAGATATCAAGGTGGAATGAAATGAGTCAGGCGGAATTGTTTTTGTTAGCAAAGGTGGCCATTATTGTTGTCGTCGTCGTCGCTACTCTATTGTTGTTTTTTTCAACCTTTTTATAGTTACATTGTGTTACTCATTAGTGGGGTGGATTTTTTAAAAATTTATTTATTTATTGCATATTGTTTTTTAAATGTTTTATCATTTTGTTTTTGTTTTTAACCTCCACGCCCCTCGGATATAATGTGTCCATAGACCATTAGTATAGAATGTGTGCCTTACGGGATTACTATAGTGATGTTATAATGGTATTTAATTTCGAAAAAAAATATGGAAATTTGATTTTGGTCGGGGGAATCCTCATTTGCTACAACGTCTTAAAGGGACATTTCGTGACCCATTGTTTTTAAACCTCGCTTTAAAACCTCTTAAAAGACCTCTTTTAAACCTCTCTTAAAAATCTGGGCAAAACAACCCACCCACCTACAAGACAGTCAGTTCGTGACGTAAATCGTGAATTAATAATACGCTAGTAATTTCAAATATGTTTTTTGGGTTCGAGTCCGTGTCAGCTCCTTTTTTCCCCTTTCCTTTTTTGGCTTTTTTATTTAGCAACGGCCAAGTTTTAAAAATATGTAGAGATCTACATTTGCTTTTAATTCTTTAATTTCTTGGATATCTATGTTTTAATTTTTTGTTAATGATATTTTATTACATTATACCATTCCCCACAAAATGCGCATTATCATAAAGATTGAAAATATGACTTTTTAAAAAATTATTATTTGACATAAAATTTGTAAAAAAATACATAAAAATCTGAAGTTGATTACAATGAAAAAAATAGCAAATTGAAGTTGATTGTGCCTCTTAATCATAACTTCAAAAGTAAGTATCACATTTGAGAAATTTGAAAAGAATCTTAAGCCACAATTACTTTTAAACATTTTAATGTAAACATCACTCGATTCGGTTTAGTAGTTTGAAGAAATAAACGATTATGTAACACTTGTCAATGGAGACTTTCTTCCAAGTTTGTTCACAATAATGCAAATTTGATGTTAACTACCTATGATTACTCGTGTTATCTGTTCAAGCTGCCTTCTTTTAATTCCCCAAAACCGGCCTTGTTTAATATTTTGTGAGTTCAATGTCATTTTGTTTGTTTATTATTGTAATAAAGAATTACCGTGACAATTTTAACAAAAATCCAACAAGAAAAACAAATACATGGTAAATTACAAGAAGGATCATCTTTATTAGAAAACAACACCAATACAATTTGTAGAAAATATTTGAACTAGGGGGTGGCACTGCATATAATGAATTGAGAAGTTTAATCAATACTTTAACAGGTGGATAAACTGAACAATAAGATTATTCACAATAAGATGGTGGATTCTACATGTAAATAATAACGGCATGATTTGAGTGCAAATTCATAATTCCCATGTTTTAATCTATACTCGTGTTATATGAAGTACTGGCACGAGACAAAATGGTTGGTCAACATTTGTTGCCCATACAAAGGGCGTTTGTGGTTTTCAGATATGCCGAAACTGGTCATAACATTACTCTGGTAAGGCAAGAATTTAGATAAAGATTCCACAGAAATCCTCCTTGCAAGAAGACAATCTTAAACAATGTTAAGAAGTATCGTGAAACGGGTACAAGTCAAAATTTGAACAAGAGTCGCTGTGGAAGTCGGAGAACCGTCCAAATTTTACAGAACATTGCAACCATCAAACGGAGTATTCGTCTAAATCCAAGACAAATTTGCAGACTTAACAATGTGCCACACATCCACAGATCAAGCTTTAACAGGATTGCCCGCTTAGACCTGAAATTTCACCCTTATAGAATGCAAAGGAGGCATTCTCTCCAAGCAGCAGACTACCAAATAACCTTCTGTCAATGGCTCAACACAAGGCTTAGCTGCAAGGTTTTTAACTGAACGTATATAGTTGGGGACGAGGCAACGTTTAAGATGAACGAACATGTCAGCACATACAATGTGAGGCACTACATATACCAGAACAACGCTCCAAGAATCTTTGAAACTTTAAAGAAATAAAATGAAAAGAAAATGACAGATGTATGATAATTTCTCGAATGTTCTGTTCTGTATCACTTTACGTTCTTACTTATACAAAACTTGGAAGGAAGTGTCCATTGACATGTGTTACATATTCGCTACTGAACCGAATTGAGTTCTGTCTGCATTAAAATATTGAAAAATAATTGTAATTTAAGATTCTTATCAAATGTGATACTCACTTTTGAAGTTATGGTAACCAATAGTTAGGGTGTAATTATTTCTGAGAAAGCGTATATATATATATATATATATATATATATATATATATATATATATATATATATATATATATATATATATATATATATATATATATATATATATATATATATATTACACATATATATAGTACATGTGCGCCCTCTCTGGGGAAAAATAAAAACCAATTCATCCTTGTTAACCCTGAGAAATATGTAGTATCAAATGAAGTATATGATTTAAACTATATATCAAACAAAGGTTTCACACTTTATTCTGTTGTCGCCTTTGGAGCCCGGGCTATGGCTCCCAGCGGACTATATCTCATTTTACACTTTTACATGATGTTCAACTTACACACAGTATCCTACGGGACTGGTGTATTACATATGAAATCGACGCATCCAATCCAATTTTTAGATGACATCAATTCAAACACCCCCCCCCCACACACACACACACGCGCGCGAGCGCGCGCGCGACATTTTGAAATTTAGCAGTCGGCCTTTAAAACCTTTAATTATTTCGTCTTCATATTTTTAATATTTATTAGAGTGTTACACCGAGGAGCCTGCAACTGATTATCGAGGACAAGTCCAGGTGACGGATACTGGAAAGGTCTGTGAAAAATGGACGGAAAATGCAGACAAGCACATTTATGGACCCGATAAATACCCAGACGCGGGAGTTGGTTCACATAATTACTGTCGTAACCCAGTCGGTGCGCCCAAAGCGTGGTGCATTACCAGTACACTTGAAACCGGCGAGATTTATTGGGGCTATTGTGATCTTGGACCCAAAAGTAATTGCGGTTGCCGTCGCAGTAAGTTGGAGTTTTGGATTTTAGGCCACATAAAATCACGCTTGTCACATCATGCAAGTCGGTGAAACCACCAAGCTATTAATGAAAGTACATGCCATTCACCGACTCTGTTAACTCTAAAATGTCAGTGAAATTACTAATAGAAACAGGCCTGCCCGCTTAATCAACTGTATTTTGTTTGACCAGTTTTAAATACTAGTGACGTCATTATAGTTATTGTTAATTTTTAAAATAGTTATGAAGTCATTCTAGTTATTGTACCCAAGGACATATTTATCTCGGTTTCCTTTGTACTTAAAATAGAAGAGATCTGCATTATTTCTATTCAAGTTTCTCAACAGTATCCTGAAAATTTGGACGACATAAAGTATCACGTTAGGCATGTTGTGTGACGAATTCTGATGCTCTAAAAAATCGTCCTTTTGCATAAAAAAACGTTAGGGACATATATTAAAGCAGTACGGCGACAACTTGCTATGATAAAGGGGAGTCCAGGCACCACCTGCACCGTGCTATGATAAAGGGAAGCAGGCGCCACCTGCAACCTGCTATGATGAAGGCAAGTAGGCGCTACCTGCCCTTTAAACGCTACCCCTATAGAGGAGAGGTAAATATTTCATTTTAATTAATTACTTACAATGTGATTCAGGTTCGAATATCGAATAATCCAGGGGTTCATTTATCTAAACCAGAAGAAAATTTTGTTGGAAATGGTTTAGCGTGAATGAAGAAGAGACGAAAAATAGAAGGGCAAGGTAGATCAGAGGATTCTATTCGGATAAAAGAGTTGGTCTATCAATCATGAAAGACATTACGCACAACCAAAATGTTTTATGATAGGATTTACCCGCATTATACTTAATGGATCCATTATCGTGTTCTGAGGACGGACTCCAATCAAAATGCACTTCGGTTGTGAAAGCAACCTCATTGATGGACTCTACGTGACGTATTTAAAGTTGAAAATGTACTTCTGTGATTGTTAGCGATTATCACACCAATTTCTGACAAGTAATGTTGTCGGGTGGGACTACATGTACAGTATGTATAAAAAAATGTGAATGAAGAAAAGCAACAAATTTGAGCCCCAACCTGCTTCCCGAACTGTTACGCATCTAATGTTATATAATCTTCATGTTTCTATATACTTTCCATGCTGAAAAATTGTAGACAATTGGTGAAAAAATAAGTCAGATATGATAGATGTTCTAGGCTGAGCCCACGTTTACCTCATTCCAATGAGATTTACACTGGAGTTTCAGTTCCATCATGTGTTTTAATACGGTGGAAAATCTTTCATGACCTTTGCTTCACAAAATTGCCAAATTATCAGATCAGTGAATCTATGGTAATCGTGAGAATTTAATTAATTAACTGTATACGGAATTAATTTGTGCACATTGTAAACATTCAAAAATTGCCAATTATAACTTGATCCAGATAGTGAACACAAGATCACTTATCAGTAAACTAGAATCATCGTAATTTATAGTTTAAGCTGGATTAATCTTGAAAAGAATTTTAATCATGTTGAAGGAGGGAATTCATGAAGAAGAGAATAAACAAATTACATATTAAATAATATCTTTGCTAAGTTCAAGAAGCATATTATAAAAACATTAAAGTTGAATTTTTTTTAAACAACTGAACAGATGAATTATGGATGAGCAATATTCAAAGTGTCTTTAGCCCGTGTTAAATTTGTGCAATATTGTATGACAAAAAAAACTCTTATCCAAAACACTGTATCTGTTATAAAGTTATAAAATATGTTTTTGTACTAATAGTTATCTGATTAAGTTGATTTGGTGAATATTTTATGCAAAGAACATGCTTCAAATAGTGTGTAGACCTGATATTTTATGCAAATCATTGTGACAAAAACTTATAGGCCTATATATATAATTGTTTTGAAAAGGTGTTTGTCATTACTTTACGTGTCAGTGCCGCCCAATAAACCACCTTTAGTAGGCAATTCAGTGATCCAATATGAATGCAGATCTATCATTTACACAAAATGTGGTTTACTGTGTAAAAACTCCATTCGGAATGGGAAGAATGGGAATTGTTACAAAACTTTTATCATCCTGGCTTTCGTTTTTCAAAGTATTGTTTTCCATTTGTTTGAATAGTAGTGTAAGAATGAATATTCTGATTATGTAAGAAAGGTTACGACTGAATGACCATATCGAGGTCAGAGTCTACAGGATTCCACGCACATACCCTACACCAAGGACACGGTTGCTGTGGGTTGTACTTATTACACACATGCAGGAACGGACCTTGTGTGAATCTGGGGTTGGTCATTAATATCCATTACCCAAACAACCAGGGGGTGTATTTCTAAATAATTGGGGAATGAAAGTTACTGAATGTGCCAAGGGACTTGAGATTACTAGCTATCGTATAGGAGGGTTAGGGGCCATTCTCCAAAAAAAGTGACTCCAAGTAGGGAGTTGTATCGTCTTTGATCAAAAAATCTTTGTGGTTTGCTTAAAGTAAGTAACAGTGATAATGTTCTGTTAGTACTTTGCTTTGCGAGCTCTACATGGACATATATAGTTTTCTATACTTTAAAGAACTATGATCTCGGTCAATTTGGCTGCATGAAGACTTCAAAACACGCAAAATGGTGTTTCGTAGCTCTATAAGGGGGCCGTTTTATTTTGTAAAACCAAAAAAAATGCTACATTATTCAGTAGTCAAATGTTTTATTCATTTACTGGGTTTTTATTTCTTGAAAATTCATTCACTGGATTATATGATCGTTATCATTCTTCCTGGTAGCATTTCTTGGTAAGCTACAAGAAGACATTATATGGATTCTGCGAAATCATTGTATTATGTGTCAAGTCAAGCCAACTCGATTGTTTGAAATAAATAACTGCAATGACAGTACTTTTTGGTAGATCAAAGGCAAAATATGCATAACATTGGTTGTTAGCCATAACACAAAAAAAATGCTTGGTTGCAAATTTGGCCTCGTTAAAATTTAATTCAAAATAATGCGTCCGTTTAAGCCTGTATATTACGTTATAGGCCAATCTAAATCGAGCAAGGTCGAGCTTACTAAAGATATACTGGTTATGGCCACGCATACCTTGCCTTGATTAGTCGGAATAACCATGTTACACGCAGTAGTCTAAATATTAGGACAATGAAAGACATCAAATGTATATTTACGTATGTATATTACGTTTATCCAAACGAAGACGAAAAAATACAGGAGTCTTCTATGGACGTCTTAGGTCATTTTGTTTTTACGCTTCTGCCATTGCTCTTTAAGTATTGCTGAGATTGTTGCACCAAATAGGTACGATAGTCACATACTTTACCGCTTGTACCCAAAGGACTGTTGTGTAAGATAAGCACACTGTAGGGTACACATTGTGCTTGTTTTGTGCACTTTGTGATAATATAATAGGGAAGTTTTGTGTCTTGTAGTACTGCTACAGAGATGTCATGCAGTGTGTACACGGGCTATGTACACACGCTGTTAGGTGTGCTTATAGGGTTTAAGTTCAACATTGAGGCTCGTTGATGCGATACGAAATATAAGCAAAAACGATGGGGCATAATGTTAAGTTTTAGGGTCCGCCCCATTTTTAAAACATTGTTGATACAATCAAGAGGTTCTATATAGATAGAGAGGGCAAAACGTACGTAATCTTTAGAAATTCACCGTCTCGCATGTTTGCCGACCAAAAAGAAAACATTAGAGTACCACACAATAGAAAGCAATGGCAGCTGCCTCCGCTTCTTCACATACCGTGGGTGCCGCTGTGCATATACACTAAATCGGTTAGTAGTGATACAAATTAATGTATGTGTTAGGGTGGCCAGGTGTAAGTAATAAATAGTGTATGGATCATTGTTCTCAGATACTCTTTTTTCCAAAGAGGTTCTATAGAGATAGAGAGGCAAAAGTTACGTTAATCTTTAGAAATTCACCGGTCTCGCATGTTTGCCGACCACAAAGAAAACCTAGAGTACCAACAATTAGAAAGCAATGGCTTGCCTCCGCTTCTTCACATACTGTGGGTGCCGCTTAACGCTTTGCATATACACTAAACAGTAGTGATACAAATTAATGTATTTGGGCTTAGATGGTGCAGGTGTTGTAATATAGTGTACCTGGATCATTGGGCTCGATACTCTTTTTTCTCATAAGGAAATGCGCGCTTAGGTGGAAAAGATGTATTCATGAGGCGGTTTATTAAATCAAGAAGATTGATGTGTCATTTATTCGTTGTGTGGCATGGGTAGGACAAAAATTAACCAACCAATAGCACCCAAAATCCAACAACTGATATTTTGGCGGATTGTTTGTATACAAGTTGAACATTATTGTGGGTATACAAGCACCCCAACTGATAATTATTCCGTGCAATATTAAAATGTCAGCGCCCACAAGGAACGACTGGTTTTGAATGCGTTCCACCCCCTTGCTTTTTGCTTCACAATGCAATGCCCCCGCGTTAGGTGAAAAGATGTATAATGAGGCGGTTTGATGTTAACATCAGAACGACTGATGTGTCATTCATTAGTTGCGTGGCCATGGGTAGGGAAAAAGACAAAAATTAACCACACAATATCACCCAACATCAACACTGGGAATATTGGCGGATTGTTGATCGGAATTGACATTATGTGTTGTATAAAGCACCCCAAAAACTGATAATTTTCACGGTGGGGGGGCAATATTCAAAATGTCAGCGCCCAGCACGACGACTGGTTTTGAATTGCGTTTCACCCCTTGGATACAATCCTCGTTCACAAGGTAATCTTATTATAAAATTTGTCTGAATGATAAACCAGTTTTTTTTTCTAAAATCTGACTTTCTGCAACTTAAGATAGGCGAAGGGAAACGAATAGCCTATGGACATCAGTGTTAGGCATGTTAAAATACCATTGTTGCAAAATTAATATGTTATAATCTGACCAATTGTGGTATCATTAAAAATTATATTTAATTCTTAGTGTTCCATCGGTATCGTAAGAAAGGAAACAGAACTTCAAATGGAGACTCAAAAAAGTTAAACGCGTCCCAGAATTATTATATAATTAAGCTGAATTTAACAAACCTGAGGCACAGAAAAGAAGGAAATGTCAGTGATTCTACAAAGAAGTCACCAGCCAAGAAAAGGAAGAGAAAAGGCAGCCGCTGACTCTGTGGAAATAATGACGATTTCAAATAAAAAAAAATGATTACAAATATGACACGGATCGGAATGGTATATAAGGGCCCAATTCGAGACACTATACAGAATCTTCTGCGGAGTGAAGCAGTAGCCTTTGGAAAGTTAATTCGAGAGGGTTGTAATTTTACAAAAGACAAATTGTGATTAATTGGAAAATTGGAAGATTATTTGTCATCGTTTGGCAAAAAACAACCCTCTAAGTATTCAATGTAGTTATTTTGGCATGTTGAAAGTGGATTTAGAAAAGTGTTTATTAATGCATTAGTGATGTATATTACGTTTTCCATACCGACATATTGAAAACGAGGATATTGCGAATAGATTTACAAGCGTATTCCAGGCCAAGTGATATTTAATTTTAAAAGAGGTAAAATATGCTTATCAAAGGCAAATAAATTTTAAGCCATCAGAAAACCAAGTTACTATCAGAATTGAAAAGAAGACATTGTTGTTTTGAAATTTTCGTAAGATTGGATAAAAACAAAAAAATAGACTTAAAGAAAGAATGCCGTTAAACATCATTTTCATATAGCAATTACTTTAACCACAAGCCATTCTGATGTCTCGCACCATTAAGTAAGAATTCACGAATTTAAGTCTAAGACTTCTTTTAAAATCAAAAGTTATCCGAGATGCATATTAGATAGCGCTCACACATATACAAGGCCCCAACACAGGGAAAAACACAACTGAATTTAAAATTCAACAAAGAAACATTAAAAAACTTGATAATTAATTAAAAAAAAAAAAAAAAAAAATGTATGATAAAGAATTTTTTGTGCAATTTGTTGTTCCCAATTTTTCAAAGGAGTGGAGTCACTTTTTGAGAATAGCCCGTATACAGTTTGCTTCTTTAGCCTCCTTGCGTAAATGAGCAATCTGCTTGGCCAAATTAAAATCCAGGGTTATGGCTCAAATACACGGAGAGACATTTGCAAAAACCGTTAAAATAGCCTCTATGAGCTGCCGTATCTGACCAAGAAGTAATTTGTATTGTCAGAGGTATCTATCTGACAATGTTTTGTTATGTCTTGCATGACGAAGTACTTTTCTTCAAGCCAAAAATGAGAAAGCGGCCCATGTATACAAAACCCAAGGATGTATAATAAGTGGGATTGATAGCCCTTGCGGTGTGAGTGTACCATGCTGATGAGGGCGCTGAAAGTTGGCTTTCCGGCCCCATTGATTACAATTACGACGTGACGTGGTGTGTATATTTTGTTGTTGGCTATAGGCTAATAATGGGCACATTATGTGGTTTGTCGCTTTGAGGTGCAATGATTTTGTAAACATGCTAATAGCTGACTTGGAATCGAGTCCACAAAGTACCTTGCACAAGTGTCCGCCACAAAAGTATTGAAGGATCATCGACTGATGATTCCCAAGCACATATACTTTTACCACAGTACGAGACTTTAAAAGGTCAAGGTCATCCTGGGATGTAAAATTTTGGAAAGTACAGATTATTTCAAAATCGGCTAGGTTTCTTCGCGCTGTTGGATTAGTATACTGTGAAATCTATGTTATATAGTTGGTTGACCATTTAGAGTATAATTAAGGGGTAATTCATAGGGCTCACAGGGCCTATGGGGATCAGCACTCTAGCTTTGAGCTGATTACAATAAAATAAGTATATACTTTCATTGTAACATTCCCATACGAACAATTTGAAATCAATTTGAAAGAAAATAAATATTTTCCCCCATGATGACCTGGTAGATAGAGCAAACTATACATTTTTATCGTTATGACTAGATGAACATATCTATACATAATTTAACCCTTTATGAAACATTTAACAATTTTTTTCATGTTAGTACCCCCCTCCTTATCTCAAAATGATCAAGGCTTTGAAGCCTTGCGCTCGATTTAAGACCATTTTGAACAAAATCGGACCTACGGTTATGACGCGGCGTTGCGTAATCGCGCACTGCGTGCAAAGAAAAGCTATTTCCCATTGAAATTACACAGAACAGTAGGAAATCCAGTTTTTTGTGCTAAGGATACAGTTACACTATGTTTTATCTTATTTTTTTATTTGTAATACGAGCATGTGTGTGCATACTTTGACACACATCATGGCCAAAAATCCAACTTTTGCTTGAAAAAAATGGCGAAAAACCATGAATTTTGCGATTTTTTGAGATTTTTCGCATTTTTGGATGACGTCCTGTTGTACGTCACTGTGACGTCATACAAGGTATGTTTGTACTTTTTTGGTATCAATGGACTCTGGAGGGTCATAGCTATCCATTGGTACCACATATATGATAGTTCATCAATCCGTTTCCGAGATACTAGAGGGGGCGGAATCCGCCCCCCCCCCCCCTCGGCGGTGAGATGGGTCCAAAAAGCCCGGCTCTTTTAGGGTTAAACATGGAGTAAAAAGGGGGCGGTGCTTGCAAAGCCATTTAAAGACGTCAACTAGAAGGACTCGCTATAATACACGGCGTAACGAAACTGGCATTTTCTAGACGGGGGTTGTTCTAAAGATTATGTGTCATATTAGGCACACATATAATATACCATTTTGAAGCTAACAGTTCAGATGATTTTTTAGGTAATTGGGGAGGAGGCTGTCGATCATGAAATGCCTATTAGCTTATTAAAGTATATTGACAAATTCTGATCATTTCACAATCCTTTTACAGGAAATCTGCAGCCAACAAGAACATCAGATGATTAGAGGAGCATGATGATAGGAACCATGAACAGCTGTGGAACTCTTATCTGAAAAGACTACTAAAATTCAATCGGTATTAATTTGTAATGAGTTACCACAATATGATTCAAGCTATTATTTACCACTAATTGACACCGTGCTGCACTTTCTGTAAATTATATATAATGCACCAAAGCATGCTTATAAACTTGCAAGTAAAAGAAACTATACCGCTCCAAGATTTAAAAGTTGTAAGATACTAAATCAGTCACAAAATTGGACCCCTACCCATAGATTGTACACATAGAATAGAAAATATGGTACCTAGTTATAGGCTAGTCATGGCAATTTGAATTTCAATAACATTCTAACTGTCAAGAGCAAGTACGGAACTTCCCACACCAAATAGAATTGGTTCATTACAGACTTACTTAGAAGTTGTAATGCTTTTAAAGTAATATTAGCACATTTTTAACCCTCGTCTTACCAATGATTTTTTTTTGTAACACGGTACGGTTTACAGAGGGGGAGGTGGTTACCAATCCCCCTCGAGAATTCCTTATAAAGCACCCGGTGCTTATAATTTTGATACCAGTGGATAGCTATGGTCCCCCTCTTTGCATTGATACCAAAAAAAGTAGCAACATACCTAGTATGACGTCATCAAGTCCGCGAGTCGGCAAAATTGGCATTTTCCACAGAAACAGGAGAAAATCCAATTTTGCGCTAAAAACGTAGGAATATCGGATTTTCATGCGGTTGTCAGCTCTAAATGATGGCAACTGGCTAGTTTTACCTAAACATAGAGTTTTAGAGCCATATTGTGCATAATATTTTCATAAATGCACCATAAAATATCCTTGGGTGGCAACCACCCCCCTTACCTTCAACTTTAACGGCATACCATAACTCCGGTGAAGGTACTACCTTCACATTTTTTCGCTAAAATGACCGAAAAGGATGAGAGAACGATTACCTAGAAGCTATTTACGAAAGTTTTGGCATTTTAGCGCACCGGAGCGAAGTTTACTGGGGGAAGGGGGTGGTAAGAACCCCCCTCCTTGGTAAGACGGGGGTTAAAGATCGCCTCCATTTTTGAAATATTATAGTTACGTTGGTAATTGGCTAGTAAACTATACCTGTGAATGGTAAAGCTCAAAATTCTCTATTTGTCACATAAGAAGGAAGTTTGTAATTAGAATAATTCGAATCGGAAATTGTCGATTCTAAATCAACAGTCGCTGAAAACGTCCAGTCAATATGAAATATCACAATGTATGTGTCTACCACGCCATTGGCTTTGCCTACACGCATCCATTACCTGTTCTGTCCGTTTCACAAGACAAGTTACGGGCATTTTGGTGGGATGGCGCTATTATTATATTATTATTGTTAGTATTGCATATTGGGTAGACAGAAATTTGGCGTTTTCAGCGCCGCCATTAGAATCAGGGATCCCGGATTCTTATTACGAAATCCCATCTTTTTATGGCAAATGCACAATTTTGAGCATTACCGTTTTACATGGTAGTTTTTATGGCAATTAACAACACAACTGTGTATAAATCTTTAAAAATGTGTTATTATTCATGCGGTGGCGGCCAAGAAATCCCAAATTTAGACGTCGTCATTGGTTTAACACGTAAACCCGAAATCTTTGCGAAAATATCCTGTTTTTATGTTATCAAGTGATAATTCATTCCCAAATCGTTGGAGCTGAAGAATAAACTCCACTTTAAGAGTTATTTTTATTTGTTCTATTTTATTTATTATTCATTTTGTTTGTTTTTATGAGCTAATGAATCCACTCCTCGGAATGGATATTTTTTTAAAATTTGTGTATACTTTAGGCCCGAATTCATGCTCCAGGAGCATATATTTTCAACTCGTCTCATAGGGGCGCTTTCATTATAATGTGTGCGCTTTATTCCGTTAATGTTTATATTGAAGTATTACAAAAGAACGACTTCCTGCCGGCTCGGATTGCGTGGCGTGTGTCTGTGGGCGTTCGTCTTGTTATCTAAAGGTCGTGGGTTCGAATCCCACTCCAGGAGGGACAAAATTAGTTTTATGATTTTATTTGTATTTTAGAGTTGGAGATTGGAATCATAAAAACATCAGAGTTTTGGGATGGAAGTCGAAAAAAATTTAATAGAATAGCTGCCTTATGAGATAATAAGACTGGTCATGGTCCTGGAGCATGATTTCGGGCCAGAATCTCCGACGTGCGATGAATCCACTCCTCGGAATGGATATTTTTAAAAATTTTTGTATACTTTTTACATGTATGAATAACGAATGAGGACGAATTCGTACATGAACTATAGTAACAGCCATGATCGGCCCACATAAAGAGCCCAAATCGGTTTGGGGGTTTGTACTTTTTTTCCCGTAATCTATTTGATTCATTTTGGTGAGTTGCTATATTGAATGAGGCTTGGCCACCATCGTCTGTTATTAATGCTCTAATGGAATACGGCCTTTAGTAGTTATTAATTTGAGGGTTTTAAAATTTTACGCATAACAAATAACATTATGGAAATAATTATCTTTTAAATGTAACTAGCTTTATTTGAGGAATAAATTTGAATCACTCTTGTTTAAATTAATACGTTAATATAGGTTTTAGCGTATGCTTTTAAGGAGCTTAGCTGAGATCAATTACCAGTGAGGTCAGTTCAAGTCATTTCATTAATTCCCACAAACGCGTGGGAAATATCGTTTTAGCCGGAGGGTGCATCCGATTGAGGTCTACAATCGGTTGATGGTTTACAATAGCAAATGAAGGATAAATGTTTCAATCCAGTCTTAGTTATTACGTTTCATTTGTTACATGATTTATCATCTAATTTAAGATTCAATGATACGAAATGTTACTATTTCTGCAAATCAAAGTGGACCAACTTCTGGGAATATGAATTCTGTTTATCTTTGAAATCTGTATTCTTTCTTTTACTGGTATTAGTTTTAAGATAAAGAAATGCGATGATGTGATAAAACTGGAGTTTGACTGTTGAGCATGTGTTGAGTTTTAGTTTTCAACATTCTGGAAGTTTTAGACGAGAATGTTGTGCTTGTAATGAGTGTATGTGATAAAGGGTGATAATTCGTTCTCTTTAAGAGGCGTCTATATGCAGGTCTAGTATGTCTCAGCTTCCTTCGGCTTAAATGCTATGTGCTGTGTCTTTGTTTTTACAAATAAGCTGTGACCTATGCGATTACTTTTTGTCATACAAAATGTGCCACCCCCCCCCCAATAACACACTTTATTTTCAAGGTACAAAAACAAAAATACACAATGAAAAAAAAAAAACACAATAACACTCACATAGAGTTCAAATTTTTCTTTTTAAATTTGATATGGTCCATGTCTTTACATGCCCTACGAAATCGGCAACTTAGTATTAAAAAGTTTAACCTGCTGCCATGGACTGGAATTCAGTGGAATCTAACCAGTGTCCATCCCCGCATTTTGCTCGCACTTGTCGGCAATTAATATAAAATGGTTCGATGGCAGAGAAGAAGAAAGGAATAAAAAAAAAGTGTTGTCACTAGGCCCATTGATCAATCTAATTAATATTTTGTATCGCTAATGTCAATCAAATATCGCACAAAACATCAAAATGATTTTTTTTAAATAATTGTTCTTAAATATCCAATGGGGAGTGTGAATACATAAAGACGTGCTGTCGAGCTGAAAATTCAAGTTGGTTTGAGGCATCATGAATTTATTGATGTTGTTAATAAATTAAAAGCTTTGTAATATGTCCACCGACGCAGAGAGTGATCGTCTGCCGTCGTCGCGTTTGTGAATGGGGCAAAGGTTCACATGAGGTCACCACATGACACCCCATCCGCCCCCTCCTTTCCACCACGTTTCATCATCATAGCGGCATCGTGCCATTACAGAACCATACGGCCATGGATGGAATTATTAAGAGTTACATTTTGACCACAGTCACCCACACACACCACACACCACACCCACACATACCACGCACCCACACACACACACAAACACAACACAACACACACACACCCACCTACACACACACCACACGCAAATTACAGACATTACGACACACAGTAATCCCTATGTGCCTTCTGCCAATTCTTGCAGACGACACAAAAAGGTATATTTGATTAAGAATCACAGGGTGCGCACTTTTACTATAATGCCAACTATGGTTGACACTGGGACTCGCAGCCGCGTTTGATTATCTTTTGGAGAGCTGGGGGAAAATTTGTGTAGGACCGCTAGGTTTTAGGTTTGCCATTAATAGAGTCCAGACCATATTGGTAATGTCAACCAATGGAGGATGGGCTAATCTGCTGCTCGCCATTATAAAAAATTGCAACCTGGCACGCTTAATATGTTACGCACATTCCATGGTTGGGGAAGAGCTTTGAGCTGGGGATGCTCTTCTTGGTTTGAAAGATCTGGTATCGCTACTCAATAAATGGAGTAGTGCTCTTACCCATACAAGGAAACTCGTGAACTCAATTCCCAGCATCCTACCACCATTGAGAGTACTAACTACCTAGCATTGATAATGTTTTTTTTTTTTTTTAGAGGAGTCCCATACGGGTGTTTGGAAACATAAGACCTAAGACCGACGACCAAAGACCTAAGACTAAAAAATAACTTGTCGTCGAATGAAATTGGATGTATAGTTCGGTATAGGGGTGTCTGGAAACAAAGACCTAAGACATAAGACTAAAAAATACTTAGTCGTGAACAAAAATCGATGTATTATGTCTTCGGTCTGTTTCCAGATCCGTGTGTGGGTGTCTGGAAACAAAGACCTAAGACATTAAGACTTCAAATATTTACTAGTCGTAGAACAAAATCGATTGTCTTATGTTTCGGTCTGTTTTCCAGATAGGGTGTGGGTGTCTGGAAACAAAGACTAAGACATAAGACTAAAAAATAGAACAAAATCGATGTCTTATGTCTTCGGTTTTGGTTTTCACAGAAACGTGTGTGGGTGTCTGGAAATAGGGTTGCAAAGGGGTGGAAAGTTCCGGGAATTTGGAACTTCCCGGAAAAATTCCAGGGAATTTGAAGGGCGGGGAATATTGGGAATTTCGGGAATTTTCAATTTGGCATTTTTTTTAATGAATATTGTTAAAACATTTTAAAACAGTTCTCCCCCGGAAAAAAATAAAAACCATTGTTTGGAGGCCTTCCTTTCAATTAGTACTGTTTTGTGCTAAATAAGAATATTAACACACTGCTACAGGCCATTATTAAAGGTTTATTGAGTAGGGCACTCGATAAAATTAGCCCAAATTGTCGGGTCAACTGCCGCCTTCCCAAGTTCACTACCCAAAAATGTTTGTAAAGGTCTTGTTTCTGGTGGACTATACTTAACTATTTTAATACATTTTGTGTGGGGACCTTTTGGAATTGCATTTTCAGAGGTGTCTGAATTTGGGCCCTTCTCCATAGACACTGTACAAAGGCAGTTCTTTGGGGGGGGGGCTGGCGGGGCTCGGCTTATGAGCAGGGGGCTTGTGACCCCCCCCCCCCACCCATGGTGAATTTCCATGAAATGTTCATGCTTGTACAGGAAAGCAGGTCAAAACCATTTAAGTAAGGTAATTTGTGAGATAAGTTCCACTAAATTGCTAAGGTTAACTCAAGGTGGTGGTTGGTTTTAAAACAGGATACACGGCTAAACAAGACCAGTGAGTGATAGATAGAAAAACAAAGTGACCCAACGATTGTTTTTTGTAGAGTTGATGGTTATTTGCTGTGTAAAACATGCTTGTTTGTTGCTTGTATGTTCTTATGTAGCATCATTTTCACTGGTTGTACCTGTAGAGTAATCTCCTAATCTGAACAAAAGGAACTATAATTACAGTTTGTATCAATTCCAAAAGATTGTTTTGAAAATTCCCGAAAGTTTCTTAAAATTCCCATAAATTCCCGGTAATTCCCAAATTCCATGGAATTTTCCGCTCTGAAAATTCCGGAATTTTGCAAACCCTATCTGGAAAACAAACACTAGACAGAAGAACTCAAAAATTAATTGTCGTAGAACAAAATCGATGTCTTATGCCTTCCGGTCTTATGTTTCCGGATCCGTGTGTGGGTGTCTGGAAAACAAACACCTAAGACATAAGAACTCAAAAATTACTTGTCGGAGAACAAAATCGATGTCTTTTGTCTTCGGGACTTGTTTTCTCGATCCGTGTGTGGGTGTAGGAAAACAAAGACCTAAGACATGAGACTCAAATATGACAGATATAAAATGAGATCAATGTCCAATCATCAACCAATAATCATTCATTCCACAATTCAATCTTACACTATTTAATTACTTCAAGACTAAAAAAATACTTAGTCGTAAAATAAAATTGATGTCGATGTATGCGGTCTTATGTTTAAGATCCTTGTGTGGTTGTCTGGAAAACAAAGACCTAAGACATAAGACTCACAAAATGCTTAGTCGTAGAACAAATCGATGTCGTATGTCTTCGGTCTTTTTTCCAGATCCGTGTGTTGGGTGTCTGGAAAACAAACACCTATAGACTAAGACTAAAAAGTTACTTAGTCGTAGAACAAATCGATGTCTTTTTGTCTTCGGTCTTGTTTTCCAGATCCGTGTTTGGGTGTATGGAAAACAAAGACCAAAGACAATAAGATCAAATATGACAGATATAAAATGAGATCAATGTCAATCACTCCAACCAATTAATCATTCATTCCATCATAATCTTCTTCCACTATTTCATTACTCAAAACTAAAAAAATCCTTAGTCGGGAATAAATCAATTGATGTCTTATGGTCTTCGGTCTTATGTTTCCAGATCCCTGTGTGGGTGTCCTGGAAAACAAACACCCAAGACATAAGATCACCAATGCTTAGTCGTGGAACAAATCGATGTCTTATTTCTTCGGTTTTTGTTTCCTATCCTGTGTGGTGTCTGGAAAAACAAGACCTAGACATAGACTAAAAAAAATACCTTAGTCGTGAACAAAATCGATGTATTTTGTCTTCGGTCTTTGGTTCCCAGATCCGTGTGTGGGTGTCTGGAAAACAAACACCTAAGACCTATAAACTTCTCAAAATTACTTAGTCGTAGAACAAAATCGGATGTCTTTGTCTTCGGTCTTTGTTTTCCAGTCCGTGTGTGGGTGTCTGGAAAACAAAGACCTAAGACATGAGACTAAAAAGATACTTAGTCGTAGAACAAATCGATGTCTTATGTCCTTCGGTCTTTGTTTTCCATAATCCGTGTGGTGGGTGTCGGAACCCCAGACCTAAACAAATATGACAGATATAAAATTGGATTTATGTCAATCACTCAACCATTCATCCATTCTTTCCATCTATCACTCTTCCACTATTTCATTATCAAGGACTAAAAAAAATACTTATCGTATAAATAGTGATGTCTTATGTCTTCGTCTTATGTTTCCAAATCCGTTTTTGTGGGTCTGGAACAAAGACCTACGACATAAGACTCCAAAATACTAGTCGTAGAACAAAATCGATGTCTTATGGTCTCTTCGGTCTTTGTTTTCCACATCCGTGTGTGGTGTCTGGAAAAGCAAAGTCATAAGACTAAAAATACTTAGTCCGTAGAACAAGATCGATGTCTTATGTCTCGGTCTTTGTTTTCCAGAATCCGTGTGTGGTTGTCTGTAAAACAAAGACCCTCAGACTATCAAATATTACAGATATAAATGGATTCTGTCAATCACTCAACAATTAATCAATTCACTCCATCTTCAACATCTTCCACTAATTTTTGTTGTTTTTCAATTACTCAGACTAAAAAAAAATACTTAGTCGTAAAAATAAGTTGATGTCTATGTCTCGGTCTTATTTTTCCAGTCCGTTTGTGGGTGTCTGGAAAACAAAGACCTAGACATAAGACTCACAAAATACTTATCGTAGGAAACAAAATCGATGTCTTATGTCCTTCGGTCTTTGTTTTCTACATCCGTGTGTGTTTGTCTTGAAACAAAGTCATATACCAAAAAAGTACTTAGTCTAAGAACAAAATCGATGTCTTATGTCTTCGGTCTTGTTTTCCAGATCCGTGTGTGGGTGTCTGGAAACAAAACATAAGATTAAAAACATTTACTTAGTCGTAGAACACAATCGTGTCTTATGTCTTCGGTCTTTGTTTCCAGATCCATGTGGTGGGTGTCTGAAAACAAAGACCTAAGACCTAAGACTAAAAAAAATACTATCGTAGAAACAAATCGATGTCTTGAATTCTTCGGTCTTTGTTTTCCAGATCCGTGTGTGGTGTCT
>JAMKCH010003419.1:0-40858 GCA_023653785.1 Ophioderma brevispina | reverse complement strand
GAGGACACCATTATAGTGTTTTTATTAAAAAATATTCCTTAATTTCGGCAAGGAAAAAGGAGAACTTCTTCTGATTAAATCTCTGCCGAAAGACATTAATTTTTAGGTTCATCGGGTAATCCCGAACAATCCTCATATATTTCCACCATATTTGGAACTCCGCATGTAACATATATCGTGATGTAAAGGAGAATCCCCAATTTGGCTACAGTATCCTACGGCGGTTCCGGAAAGGTGTGTAGTCATGTACAGCTGCGAAAGATATTATAATTAGTACTGCGCCAGCGATTAACTTTATCTCCGGAAAACTAAGGGGTTCTATGGAGATTTTGCTCAGAGGGTCCGTTCTATGTTTTTGTTTTGATTTTATCGTAATTGGGTCTGAACCTATAGGACCTAGCCGAGAAAAATTGAACGTTTTGGTCGGGTACTTCGGTGCTCGCAAACACTTGAAAAGTAAGGCACACAATCGCTACGGGCCGCATCCCTTACTACTTGGGGTACTTACCGACCGCCGTAACGGTTTTTTCGCAAGCCAGCTAAAGGTGCGCCCGTCGCGCCCCTAAAAATCCTTGTACAGCATTACTAATTGAATACAGCCTTGAGGGCATTATCACATGGTGATCGAACTACCAGGTCGTGCGGCCAATCTTCATTCAATATAGCGCAAAACTGCCGAACGAGTCATTGGACCAGCCTGAACAGTGACCGGAATTTGAAGTCACTGTACGCTTTTATAAATAGATCAGTGAGTGGCGATTGGGAATTCCGTACGCGCCGTGAGTTCTAAATCGCCTTGCTTTTAGTCGATGGTGCATAATTTGTGCTGCAAAACTATCAACAATCGTTTTTCAGACCGGACATGAGAGGATTGCTACAATGGCAGGTCAACGAATCATATTCCACGGTGTTTGGCTAGGCTACCTGGTACGCGGGCCTGCACATGTCCGCAGCTATAAATAGCGGTTACCCTGCGAGTTGAACATGAGGTCAAGCGCGCCTCGTTCAAAATGGATCCCGTTTGTCCTTTATTCATCCAAAACAAATACTTACAACTGGAGTGTGATTCTTCAACTCCACGGATTTTGAGTGGAAAAATATTGAATAACATATTTTCGAACTTTAGAATATTTGTCAAGTTTCGTGATTAGTGCTAAACCTATGGGAACGGCAAAACCACGCTATCTTGGCCGCCCCCCCTGAGAACACTACTCCCATTGTTACCAGACACTGTGATACAACATCAAAGTGCCCCATCAAAAGCACTACTGTTGGATAACTATTTGAGGATAGCTGGTGAATCATAAACAAAATGAAGGTGTTAGGATCACAAATTGCACCAAAGTTCGTAAGTGGGGGCATCCCTAAATGCACAAGATAGGCAAATACTCTTGTTCCTATTGTTCAAAGATTTAGTCCGGCAGCTAATGACACATGTATGTGTTGATAAAGCACATTTGGGGCAAGGCAGTTTGTTTTATCGAAGACTGTTATAGAACAAGTAAAGATCTGTACCTTTTGGTTGGTTAAGTTGAATGACCGAGAGACATGTGACGACACACACACAGTGACCAGATAAACCATTCCACAAAGTGTCAGGCAGACTGCTGGTGATTGCTTAGAAAACTCGTTCTATAATTCAGCAGGGATTTAAATCATATAACTAAACAGTAGTGTATGATATGCATTGTGGTTACCTGTTTGTATAGCAGGTAATCCATGAATGCCGACAATAGGTGCCTGCCTGTCATACCAGGGTCTCAGAAACTTCGGGAGAAACCATTTTCTTCCGGAGAAGGGAAGAAACTGGAAAAAAGGTGTACTTCTTACAGTTATTTCTTGGAAGAAAACTGGAAAATAAAGAATGTATTATGAACAACCAATAAAATTGCACCATATCATCTGCTTTTACACTTAACCATTGAGCTACTTATTACTTAACATTTTTAATTCTTCAAATTTACAAGTTTATAGCATGTTAGTATACCTTGCAAATATATAGTAAATTTGTTCACAATTTTGTTTTGTCTTGCAATCAAATTATACAGCTGATAATTGTAACCCATTTTCCAAATCTTTCCATGTGCACATTTATACTATCAAAGTTGCAAAATTGTGTATGGCCAATTTGTTTAAAACACAAATCATAAAAGTAGCAACCATTATTTTTTTTTGTTTGTTTTAAATGTGTGTAATACTGGAAGAAAAAACATGTTTTTTTCCTCCTGTGGAAGAAACTGGCAAACCCTGGTCATATACCATAGTAATTCTGGGTGATTCCACTGGTTTAAGCATCAGCATTTTGATATAGAAATATGTTTTGAATTTTATCGTAATTCTTTGACCATTTTCAAAGTTTATGGCCTATTTGATAACAATCAAGCTATACAGATCTTAAAAGAGACATGAGATTTCCAGAATGAAGCGCCCCCCAATTTTTGTCGTACCCGGGTTTTTTGCATATTTGGAATGCTTACGAATGAATTAGATCACACCTGAAGTCTGAAGTGAATTAGCCGAATACGCTGTCTTTATGTAACTTTCTGTCGTGCACGACAGAAAGTCAAAGCATGGCTTTATATGGGAACGATTGCGAAAGCAGGCAAGTTCAAAACACAGTTTGCTGTTTTCTTTTGTACTTGTTTGTTCAATAAACCTTCGAAACGTTCTCAGTAGGTGGTCTACGACCGATCCAGTGAAAATTGAGAGAAATTTGTATCCTCAAAAAATCTGTCACTTTTTAAAAGGTAGGATTATCAGCCATTGGTATTTGTCTCCTTTATAGTTTGGTAAAGCATAAATATTAGAAAAAATGCATTTTTTTCTTGAAATGTCAGTGTCTCTCTGAAGACTGTTCAATTTCTGGATGTGGCATGACCTCTTGTGTCCTTTTCTTGGGGTGGGCAGGGGGGGGGGTGCCCCCAATTCACTGAAGCCCCCAAAACCCCACTAAAATGGCTGAAAAAGGCCAAAAAAAAAAATAAATTTTGTGAGTGGAGCAAGCCAACATCCACCACCAGGAGGTCTATTGTGCAAAATGAATGGAAAAACGTGATTTTGTCAAGAAATTTACTACATGTACAGAAGGATATGCTCACATTGAGTAAAGCATGGTCTAGCCAGAAGTGTGGAGTGATATCATAGTTTACAGTCATAAACATAAACATTGTTGTAAAATTTTGTCAATCATGTGCTGAAAGTACTACCATACTCCCGGCTGGAACAAATATGCCTGTACAGGATAGAACTACAAAAATCTTCCTGAATTGTAAGACAATCTGACAAACTCCAATATATTGTGAAGTGCTTTGAACATTATAAATGGCAGAAAGCTTGTTACTTGCAGGTACAAGCACTTGTGTATAGCCTGGCAAAACATAACCACCTGATTGCTTGATTTAATTTAGTGTGTATCTCCCTGCAAGGGATATGTTGCCTGGTGAACACTACATCATCATGTGACTACACTGAGAGTTTGCCAGTGCTGCAAGTAAGAGAAGATATCAATAGCTTCCCACAATGCATTGCTTCCAGTGGAAGTTTGTGTACAGGTAGTCATGTGAATCGTTAGCCATTTTTCATCTCTAATGATTCACATCAGTAGCTGTACAAAAACCTCCATTGGAAGCAATGCATTGTGGGAAGCTACTGAAATCTTCTCTTGCTGCAAGTGGTGGATGAGGCTTCTTGATGTCTTCTCAATTCTCATCATTACTAGGTCATTATTGCCTGCCTGAATTAGTGATGGTGATAAGGGTGGTGGTATCCTGAGGCCACATTTTATAGCTAGATGAATCGCCCAGTTTGACCTGTCATTTCTCAAGTCTGTTTACTGTGAAGTGGAAGATGACCCCAATTACAGCTTCAGCCAGGTTAAGATCACAAGGCTGTTAGTCCATTTCCTAATTGAAGGAGTCTGGACAACATATTTTGAAATAAGGAAAATAAGCAATATACCTGTCAAAAATATCTTGCTTCCTCTTACAGTGAACACCCTGTAGGTATTACAGTATTCCGTTTTAGCAAAACACTGAACAATATCATTGTTCATTGACCAAAGATTTAGCTTACAGCATGAATATACTGGTACATGTGAATATTAGTATTTCCACATGGCATTAAAGATGCAACGAGAGATTTCACATAACAGGTGTCCCTAAAAATATGAAAATACTGATTTTTGCACCAATGTAAAGCTTTTTATCAAGTGTCCCCATGTGAAAGGATTCAGCTGAAAAATATTTCTTTGGTACAAAAATTATGAAATTTCTTATTTCATATGAGAGCAATACTAAATTCAGCCTGTTTTATATTGAAATCAAGCAAGTGAAAATCGCCTTTTAGTTTCACTTTGAAGGCATTTCTGTAACCAAACACAAGGTAAGAAATCTATTGGGGTCTTATCTATATGAAATCACTACATATGACACAATGTATGGGTGCCCCAAAATCTCTCATTGTGCACACCTTTAAGTTGTAAGGTAAAGCATGTACTGATATTTTCAATCTGAACATAATAATCATCAAATATATCACAGTTGTATGGATTGACAGGGCACCCTGTGCAGCATTTTAGTTGCGCTTGTTCCAGGATCAGGTTGAGTTATCTAGTTCAAATTCACTCATACATATCCATAGATATCTTTTGGTAGTACTACTAACTATTGTTGTGGGCATGTCATAAATCAAAGCATTAACAGTGACAGTCATGTGAATTTCAGTGAGTCAGAATTAGTTGAATCTACTGTCCAAAAGAACATAGGAGGTGATAACTCAATCCCATAATGCACTGTGATAAGGACTACATGTTGAATCTACTGTCCAAAAGAACAAAGGAGGCGATAACTCAATCCCATAATGCATTGTGATAAGGACTACATGTTGAATCTACTGTCCAAAAGAACATAGGAGGCGATAACTCAATCCCATAATGCATTGTGATAAGGACTACATGTTGAATCTACTGTCCAAAAGAACAAAGGAGGCGATAACTCAATCCCATAATGCACTGTGATAAGGACTACATGTTGAATCTACTGTCCAAAAGAACAAAGGAGGTGATAACTCAATCCCATAATGCACTGTGATAAGGACTACATGTTGAATCTACTGTCCAAAAGAACATAGGAGGCGATAACTCAATCCCATAATGCACTGTGATAAGGACTACATGTTGAATCTACTGTCCAAAAGAACATAGGAGGCGATAACTCAATCCATAATGCATTGTGATAAGACTACATGTTCCATGATGAGGTCATGTGATGCTGAAATCCAGACTCTTCTCCCAACACTCTAATCCTGACATTTATGTTCTTCTATAAAGAGACATGAGAACATTTCCAGAAAGAAGCCAACCCCAATTTTTTCAACTCCAGGTTTTATGCTATTGGAGCTTACCATTGTATTAGATCACACCTGAAGTGAATAAGCTAATACAGCTCAGTCATTATGTAATAAGATCATTAAGATGATGCTTTTGCATTTTCTGTTGTGCATAACCTGAAATCAAAGCCATGCTTTCTAATGGGAGGATTACGATAGCAGGCAAGTTCAAAACAGGTTTTTTGTTTTCTTTTGTTCATGTTTGATTACCCTAACCCGTCCGAGGGGTACCAATTGATTCTCATTGACTCTCGGACTTTAACAACTATTAATTTTACCTGAAATGATTCTCATTGATTCTTTGAATGTTCTTCCCGCAGGAGAAGTTGAAAACCAATTGATTCTGGTTGACTTTGAGATGTCCACACATGAATTATGTCGCCATGCTGTATCCCACCATGCACCGCCTACCTGACGTCCCACAGGTTTTTGCCCCCCCCCCACTGTGGGCTTACGCTGGGCCCTCCGAATTTAGCAGATGTTTCAAGGTCAAATATGCACACCCGGAAGTAGAGCGTACATTCCGGTCATTGATTCTCGGATGCTTTCCCTGGCATAAGCACTTTGAATCAATGATCTCATTGATTTTTGGCCGCATACTGGCAAAACACCCAATGATTCGGGTTACTTTTGGGACGCTTTTTGCCAGCCAAACACCCAATGATTTCTATTGACTTTTGGCCACTAATGATTTTACGCCAGTTATTCCTCTGCAGGGAAAATGTCCGAGAGTCACTGAAAGTCAACAAATGACTTTGATTGACTCTCGGACGTCAAGAGACACGAATGGATTGATTCTCACTGACTCTCGGCCATTTTTGGGGGAAAGCCCCGGTCACGTGTTAGGGTTAATAAACCTTTGAAACCCTCGGTAGGTGTTCCTAAACCACTGAGCAGTGTTAATTGAGAGAAATTTGTATCCTCAAAAACCTCCTGTCCCTTTAACATTGATTTTTTTTTTTTTATCTCTTTGACATGACCATGAAGTCGGAAAGAGTTCCATGTACTTCCTTTAAAGGTGCTTGTTCCGATCATCTTTGGGACCCCCTGATTTTTACCCGGAAGTAGTATCAATTTTGATATCAGATGAAAGGCCGTATTTTTCTCATTGGCGTCCTGAAATTTGAGCCCTCAAGTCTATTTCATTCGCAGATATAAACAAAAAACCGCCGTTTTAGTGGTTAACCATCAATATTAGCCCAGAATTTGATAGGGCTTTTCATGTTTTCATTATTGCTTTTAGTTTTCATCCATACAAATACCGCAAGTTTGTTTCCCATGGTACTCGATGGGGCATATGTGCAAGTGCCAGGCTCTCATATTAAGTAGAGAACACAGTAGACATAAATTGGAACAAGCACCTTTAAAATTCCATAGGAAACACTTTTTATTTATGGCCTAATATTAATAAATAAGCCTACCCTAACCCTAAGACTAAAAATAAAAATGAAGGGGGGTACTCTGTAACTCTTGCCACAATTCTACATAGCGTACATGTATTTAATACCCAAGTATTGATATGCATAAGGTATAGGTACCGTACTTAATTTGCATAGTAAAGTATGGCCGCCGCCATGTAAAGTATAGTCACCGATGTGTATAATAATTACATACAAAAGGGCTTTTCCCAGGACTGCACATGGTTTTAGCTTTGAAGCAGCAGGAAATAGGTTGACAGAATTCCTGGCTATCAAACATTTCCCATGGCTCTGCTCCAGGTATTGATTGTAACAGTACAATTAATAGTCAGGTAGAACCTTCATGTGACCGTACAGTTGAGTATATGTATGCAATTTTTTTGCTGAAAATTATAGATAGGGTGTGTAGATTAGAATCTGTCGGGTGCCACCTGGGCATCCTTGGGCTTTTTGGAATCCCAGATGTCGTCCGCCATTATGATAATCATATATTCAACCCTATATTATCACACTATGGAGTTACTAGATATACTATATGATCCAATGACCAAGTGTATGGCACTTGTAACATTAAGTCATACTTCAAATTCCAAAATGGAAGCCAAATCCAAAAATTTTAAAATATACCTTATTACAGCAAATACCTGCGATAAAAATATACTTGAACTACTTATGTTATGTTATTAAACACAATAAATATATTTCTGATACTTTAAAATTGTAACATGGGCGTCAATCAATAGGGCAGCCAAAAACGTGAACATCTTCAAAAAATACTTGACACAAATTTATAAGTATTCGCCTTCAAACTATCGAATCAATGTGACCAATGACTTAGAACTGTACCTTTGATCCTTACCAATGTACAACATACATTTCAATTTGTTTTAAATGCGCCAAAATCGAAATAAAACCAATATGGTGCAAAGTTTTCAAAATACCATAGGAATTACATTTTTCACATATCTGCAGCCTCATTTGTAATTTGACACATTGTTATTCATCGGGATTACATTGTATCACTTGGTTATGATCATAGGTACATTTCTAATTGATTCATTGACACAATAATTTATACTTGAGTATATTTAAAATTTGTGTCAAGTGTTTTTTTTTGAAGATATTCACGTTTTTGGCTGCCATATTGATTGACGTCATGTTACAACTTTAAAAGTATCATAGATCCCTTTATTGTATCTACCAACATAATCTAAGTACTTCATGTTTATTTTTATCTGCAGGTAATTTGCTGTTATAGGGCATATTTTTAAATTGATTAGATTTGGCTTCCATTTTGAATTTGAAGTATGCTTAATGTTACAAGTGCCATACACTTGTTCATTGGATCCTATAGTATAGCTAGTAACTCCATAGTTGGATAATATAGGGTTGAATATATAATTATCATTTATGGCGACGCATCTTGGATTTCTCAACATGCCCAAGGATACCCAGGTGGCACCCGGCAGATTCTTATTCTACACACCCTAATCTATCATTTTCAGCAAAAACATTGTGTATATACTCAACTGTTAGTCGTCCAGGGCATAATTTTGACCATATCCACCCGACTATAAACCATTCAGCCAAGGTAGATATGTATAGATCATATTGTTAAAGTCAGTGCTATTGAGATTGCTGAAAGACTTGTGAAGCTATCACAAAGACACTGACCTAGAACTAGGCTTGTTTGGACTCACCTGAGATGCATCGTTTTGATTCCATATATGGCCCTGAAACGCGCGTAATTTTTGAAAATTCAAACCAAAAACTTGGGTTTTGAATTGTAGGTGAATATACTCCCTACAAGGCCCAGGGATTAAACATTGTGACAGGAAGCATCCGTGTTGCATTGTCAGTATACATGATTGCACACCATGTTAATATCTATGATGTGCCATGTGACGTCACCGTCGGCAAGAAACAAAGCGCTGTCCAGCAGTATGCGTGCGCACCTGTAGGGCTTGTGCTTTCTAATTTTCACTCAATCAGTATAGAATTTTCATAATTTTATTCTGCTTATTCTGAAGTCATCCTTTGGCTTCTTTCACCAAGACCTGGGCACCAAAGTAGGGAAAAGAACCGACACCATTTCCCATATTCTCTATCCCACTGGGTGAAAAAAGTCGGGGACCATATAGGTTGAAAATTGTCCCGTTGCCCAGCTAATAAAAAGCCTCTATGGCGTACTTGTACATGTTGCTAGGATTTTGAGTTTGGTGAAGCCAGTGTCGCATTAGTCTCATTTCCAGTACTTGGTGGATGTCCCAAGGTGGTTGATGGTGGCGTTATGGTGATAATAACCGACAGTGAGTTTCATCTTGGATAGAAAACAAAATCAATTAGTTCTTGTAGTGTAATGAACCAATTGAATTGAGTGAGAGGAACAAATCCCCTGGGTTAGGTTGGATCATATTTTCAATAAGATTCTCACTATCAGCCTTGATTGCCATCAGTGTAGGCTCAATTTTTATGACAAAGTTCACTAACCCCTATTCAGCAGGGTATTTAGAACTTACACCACCTGGTTTTTGGTATAATTTAAGATACCCAGAGCACACAGGTCAGTCCATGTTATTGCACATGCATGCATAGTTCAATGAACTGTGCCCATGTAGATGGGTGTAATGTAGCTCATGTTGCCACATTGATGGAAAGCCAAGCAGCTAATGATGTCTCTGAGCGTCAGTGAGTGAATAAGTGAGGAAATATCCCAATTTAGAGATGTGATGGTTATAACATGTGCTGTGCTGTCTCGCTGCACAATTAATGCAATGACCATTGATGAGACATACTTTATGTACAGAGCTAGAATAATTGATTTTAAGTTTTAAGGTGGGTGACCCGATCAACAACCTTGTTGAGTGAGATTTTTGTAGTGGAAGAAAGAAAATTCTTATTTAATAGGTCATCTGATGCAATCGGGGTCTGTCATTGGGTGGGAAATGTAGAAAAGGTCAAATTTTATTTCTAGAGGAGCTATATTACAGTCTAAACTGGGTATATTGTAGGAGAGATAAAGCTGATTTTCCCCATGTTATTCAGGATGAAGGGGTGTCCCATAATGAGGGGAAATTTTAAAAAGTCAACATTTTGATGCCTATTTTTAGAGGATATTGCTGCCAAACATGGGCATATTAAAGTTTTCCCATTTTGCCTAGAATGCATTGTAAATATACTCCGACATTGTAACATAAGTACTCTGCAAGCATGCATCTCAAATTCAAGAAGACAGTCTACTGTCTAGTCCTTTGAACACGCCCATAGATCACAATCACTGAGGCTAAAAATGCACTAAGCCCCCCCCATCATCATCATCACCATCATCATAAGAATGCCCATATGGGTACAAAAAAAAAAAAAAAAAAAAAAACAAACCTTGTTTTGAACTTGCCAGCTATAGTAAACGTCCCTATAGAAAAATCATGCACTGAATTTCTGTCGTACACGACAGAAAATAGTAAATCACCAACTGGTTACACATAGGTCATCTGATGCAATCGGGGTCTGTCATTGGGTGGGAAATGTAGAAAAGGTCAAATTTTATTTCTAGAGGAGCTATATTACAGTCTAAACTGGGTATATTGTAGGAGAGATAAAGCTGATTTTCCCCATGTTATTCAGGATGAAGGGGTGTCCCATAATGAGGGGAAATTTTAAAAAGTCAACATTTTGATGCCTATTTTTAGAGGATATTGCTGCCAAACATGGGCATATTAAAGTTTTCCCATTTTGCCTAGAATGCATTGTAAATATACTCCGACATTGTAACATAAGTACTCTGCAAGCATGCATCTCAAATTCAAGAAGACAGTCTACTGTCTAGTCCTTTGAACACGCCCATAGATCACAATCACTGAGGCTAAAAATGCACTAAGCCCCCCCCATCATCATCATCACCATCATCATAAGAATGCCCATATGGGTACAAAATTGCTGGCCAGGCCAGTGACATCCGCGTAGCCTGCCCCTGCTGGTCGTGGGATGGGGGCCCGTGGGTCCCTGGTTTGATTCCCTCCCACGATGTGAAATCTTCTTTAGGTTCTATCCCTTTACCCCTTCCCATCCTCCCTGGGACTAGACAAGAGCCTCGTTAGGGGCAATCAAAGCTTTTCTTACACAGTGTAGCCCACTTGTGTTGTGAAATGCAGACTAAGGATCAGTGTTGTGTACTTTGGACTTAGAAGTCTGTGATTTAAGGCCTTTGCCCTTAGTTAGGTTATCAAACCAGATGTTTGTAAGACAACATCTTTGGTTACCTTTGCTTCTCCACCCATTTTCTAACTTCTGAGAATTCTTGCTCAAAGACTCTTTTATGTACCGACTAACTTTCGGAATGAGAAAATAAAAACGAACGATTAAATTAACACAAGACTCTTTGTAGCATGGTATGCATTAATACAGCTAAAAAATAAACCATAGACCAAGAGATATTTGACTTGTATTGCTAGTCAAATTTCCCCTCAAGTTCATCAATAAAATCTGGAGGCCTGCAGTGTGCTGTTGCTGAGCTTTGATCTGTTATGACGCCATTTGATTTGTTACATTCTGTGTATGGCATATTAAGGGCTTGGATCTTGTACACCATAATCACTGATAATGAAAAATTCAATACACACAGGTAAAAAGATTTTGAAAAATTGTTTCCCTTGGCCTTATTTTCTGTAATAAATGCTCCAGCATGTGATTTTTTTGTTCAAAAAGGCATTTATTTTAGGTCACTTGTTATGATAGGTTATTTGTTCAGTTAAATATTTCCATTGCAAAACTTGACCAGCCCCGTCTGTGAATACCCGGTGCATACAAGTTCAGCATCATCAACAATGGCCGCATCCACAGCTGGGTAGACGTTTCATGCAGAAGTCCCATGGATGCAAATGAGGTATTGCCATTCATTCCATCAATCGCTACTGCACAACAATTAACAGCGCATGACAGAATCAATTGTAATACCTTATTGAACGGTCTATTTAAAGAGACATGAGGAGATTTCCAGAAAGAAGAGCCCCCAATTTTTGTTGAACTCCGGTTTTTTGCATATTTGGAATGCTTACCAATGTATTAGATCACACCTGAAGTGAATAAGCCGAATACGACGTCTTTATGTAATAAGATGATGATTTAGTACTTTCTATCGTGCACGACAGAAAGTCAAAGCATGGTTTTCTATGGGGAACGATTACGATAGCAGGCAAGTTCAAAACAAGGTTTGCGGTTTTCTATTGCACCTGTTTGTCTAATAAACCTTCCAAACTTTCTCAGTAGGTGGTCTACAACCGATCCAATGAAATTTGAGAGAACTTTGTATCCTAAAAAAATCTCATGTCACTTTAACACAAAACTCTTAACCAGACACCGTCTTTTGAAATTTTCAGAGGAGCATTAAAAAGCTCATCTTGGCTCCTTGAGGCGAGCTGCAGAAGAGCTTTTTAAAAGCTCCCAACTTCTGGCTGGAGACAAGCTTTTACAAAGCATAGAGCTGCACAGCAACCGGCTGAATATAAGAACTGAGTTGGGACCAGAAGCAGTTAAAGCTCATGCATTTTCAATTCAGGTGTAGCAATAAGCATTGTTAATTACTGCAATCAAGTTAGTAACAAGTAAAGTTACATACTTAGACTGTCACTAACTCAAGATTTAATCAAATTACCATGATGGAGATGTTATCATTCAAGTGTATCAATTTTCAAGGAATAAAATCACCCAGGCCTTGAACCTCGAACATGAGTGGAAAGTTTGGGATGAATTCAGTATTCTGCCACCACATCCAACAACATGCAGTTTATTCCGTCGAGGTTGCCGAATTCATCGGGTGGTGGGAGAATACTAAATTATCAGTAACAAATGTTGAACCTAAGTCAGCAACAGTCATTCAAATTTAGTCAGAATTATCTTACTAATTGGGAGTAAGCTCACGTTTTTATTAATAATGGCGATTCACGATGCTTGATAACGTATCCATCAACGTGTGTCACTGTCAAGTATGTTCTTACACAAGTTACAGTTGTAATCCATGAATCGGGCGACGCCTTTCAGCGGCACCTTTCATTTCTTTCCCGGATTTCTTTGAACATGTTTCGTGCATAGTTTACAAATCAATTTGACCACGAAGGTGGTACCGCCTATCGTTTCTTTCTTGATGTCGAAAATATTATCTAAATTCTACTCCCGTAATGTTTGTAAGACCCCTCCACTTCTTTCGCCCGAGGCGCCATCGTATACATCAAAACTCGGCTCAATCAAAACAAAACCACGTGCGATTAACAGTGTGAAGGCTTTAAATTTACGGCGTTTACTTCATTTATTATTTACACATATCCCGTGTTCATTTTCGTACACGTCATGCGTTATTTCATGGATTTCCCGATAGCATTTGTGGAGTAATATCCGCAGATTTTTGCTCTCGACACCGATTTACCGGCCGTTCACACTATCTGAAAATTGCTTTAACTGATAGTGTTCTTGATCACTTATCTTTAACATATTGCCAAAGAGAAATATGTTTGTCTGGGTTGCCGGCTCCCATACTAAGGTAGAAACTCGCAGCCGGCTGTTAACAAGATGCGCGAAAAATTGCTCGGACTCGAAGCATTTTAGATGAGGCGACTGCGCGTGCGCGCCTCAAAAGACAATGCATGCTAACCTGTCAAAAGTAGCTGCTCCGTCATTTGACAACATATCTGGTGACTTGTGCACCTACTGTATTAGCCAATTTCAGGCCAATAAATCTGTCCACCAATCACTTTGAGGTATCTAAACTCTCATGCCCTTGGCACATTCAGTACTTCCTTTCTGTTAGAAAATACACCCTGCAGTGGGCGACCCATACTTTTTTATGGGGGGGGGGGGAAAACTGGGGAAAGCGAAATTTTGGGGGGGGGGCAAAATAAATTCTGGGGGGGGCAAAGTATCAATATTTGGAGATTTTTACCAATATTGGCCAAATCGCTGATTTTTCCAAAATTTTGGTTATTTGGGCCCCAATCGCCAAATTTTGCCAAAAAACCCTCATTTTCTTTTGGCCGAGGTCAAACTGGGGGAAAGGAAAACTTTTTTGGGGGGAGGGGGCAAATTTGGGATGTGTCGAGCGTATTACGAAGGAAGATTTTCAATTGCGTTTTCTCGAAACACGTTTTTGTGAGATCATATGTTGATGACCCGACGACATTTATCACTTCCTCTGTAGGTTACACAGAGTATTTCTATAGACAGTGCAGGTTTCCAACATAGGGGTGAAGCCCAATGTCAAACGCCGTCGTCCGTGGCTGGGCGCTGCCATTTTGAATATTGCACGGGATAATTTTAGTTTGGGTGCTTGTATACACACTAATGTCAATTCGATACAAAACAATCCGCCAAAATATCCGTTGTTGGATGTTGGGTGCTAATTGGGGGGTTAAATTTTGTCCTACCCATGGCCACAACGAATGAAATGACACGTCAGTCGTCTTGATTTAATAAACCGCCATCATGAATACATCTTTTCACCTAGCGCGCCGTGCATTATGAGAAAAAGAAGAGTATCTGAAGCACAATGATCCAGGTGGCCACCTCTATTACACCTGTCCACCTCTAACCATACATCAATTTGTATCACTACCGATTATGTTATGCACAGCGGTACCCACGTAGGTGGAAGAAGCGGAGTCAGCCATTGCTTTCTATTGTTGGTATCTATGTTTTCTTTGTGTCGGCAAACCTGCGAGACGATGAATTTCTCAGCTTACGTACGTTTTGCCTCTCTATATACAACCTCTTTGTTTCCAACCGTTCTCCTAGCGACCCTTTGGTAATGATTATCACAGGTGGATCACCCCCATTCCCAACATTCCATCCCTCCACACTTGAGATCGGTGTTTTGTTTCATCTACTATTCGCAATTCCCTCACGTATAGGACGTTATTAAAAACATATCGGTTAATTGCCGCAGAGCGCACTCTTGCTTTTATTTAAAATGAAATTGGATCGTTTAAAAGGATCTTATGCCAAACCTCTTTCTCATTTTGGCTCCACAACCCTGTTATTGGGGTCAATGATGACCCCGAGGTTGTGAACATTTTACCAGTGTAGTAGTAACCATATGTTAATATCCAAAAAAACTATGTCAAAAATAACAATATAGTCATTCCATCGAGGTTAGGACTCAAAGTGTGACTTGCTCTGTATCAATCAAATATCAACTACTTTAGATACAGTTTCATTTCAGGTAAGAGGCACCTTTGGAGTGTGTAAGACCTTGGGACAAAGTTTGTAGACATACACACGCGTCTTGTCCGAGGTATGATATAAAACATGACGTTTGATAGGACATTAGACCCGGTGGCGTGTTAAGTCTGATGTCCCAAATTCACGTTTTAGCCTTTAATAGTTGAATTTGACAATGATTTTGTGTACTACTGAGAGGCATAAAAGTCACCAGAACACGAAGAATTCTGTTAATTTGTGACCAAATAAAGCCAATCGTGCCATATTTGCTGTTTTGAACTGGCGTCTACGTGATGTTACGTCCCATTATTAAGCATTTGGGTTAACATTCAGTTCTTGATGGTATATGTGGTAATTTATTACCACACTTAAGTTTTTGTTATTGCAGTGTGTGTCCCTAACCATATACATTTAGTTTAGTTTTGTATGATTATGCCTAGTTTTGTCACCTGTCCCAAATATTGTGTGCAAAAAAAAGTGTGACATAAATATTTACATTAAATTTGTCACAATTTTTGAGGAATGTACCATTAATTACACAAACTAAATACTTGTCGGTCTTCAGCGACACAAACTGCAACATGTAAAACTCGTGTACAGTTGTCGTGGTTGTAATCCCACACATAGCAGAAACATACAAAATGCAAAAACCCATATGTATAAAAAATGTGGACTAACACGGACACCGCAAAATATGAACAAGTCTACCCATTTCACTATTATTTGGTACAACTTCAACATTAAACTTTGCTTTAGTGCATTTGATACTCTTTCATTAGTACACAAATTATTTTAATCAATTCATATTGTAAATGTTAACTAACAAAATGAGAATTTGTGCAATTTAGACCGCAAACAGACACTGTGTCTATGTCCCATCCAACAGCATGTTTTCTATCAGTACCTCGGACAATACCATGCGTTGTCCTACAAACTTGTCATTTTCTTGCACACCCAAGGTCTCGACATGAATAACTGTATCAAAAGTAGTGATACTTTTGGATGATACAGAGCATGTCACACTTTGAGTACCTAACCTGATGGAGTACTTCCAAGACTTTTGCCCCTAAACCCCAGTACACACCAAATCGTTTTTCGCTACCAACTCAACAAAATGCTGTTTGAAATGAACTGTAGGAATAATTCCAAATAACTTAGTGGACATGCCCACATTTGTAACCTGCTCAGGTGTAATCCTAAAGATTTGTTTGGGATAAGTTCATGTAAACAACAAGGGTTTGGTAGACTTGTAATGAAAATCTGCGTTTATGCACATTTTTATCTGTTTCCCTTACTGGAACCCGCAAATGTCAATGACTTGAACTCATCATTTTGCTCATCCAACCTTATGAAATTGTAACCGTAAGAACTTCGGCAAATAAATCTTTCAACACTAGTCAGATTCTATAGTTCTCTGATATCATCACTTTTGTGCTTCCTGGACACATTAATTAGACTGAATCCTGAATGGTGTTTCATGTAGCTCTTGCTCTTTACATTTTCACAAAGGTTGCAGTGGCCAACCTGATAATATTTTAACTGGTTTTGGTAACATGTGTTTTCCACAATAATGTAATTTATGAAATTACCATTTGCTGATTTGTTTTTGACACTGAGACTGTATTAATGATCAGTTTAATGCACATAGTTTTAGGAATGAAATATTGATAGTTGTTTCAATGTAATTGTTAACAATAGGCACCATGGTTCTCAAAATCTCCACCTTGCAAGAGCTCATTCTTTTGTGCTATTTGTAATAAATTTTATCAGGTCTCACTCATATATTTCATGTAGTGTATCACTTTAGATTTTCATGTTCATTGTAGGTAAAAATATGGCCCTAATCCAAATGTAAATTCCGGTGCTGTGACCAATGTTTTTTCAATGTAGCTAACAGGGTTGCCCTTTTCCAATTACTGTTTCTTGAAAATGAGTTTCCATAATTGGTCACGGTCTCACGATCCTCATCTAATGTTCGGAACTAGTTAAAAATTTGATAATATGAAGATTTGTGCATATCTACTTAGTGATTGCGCATGTGATATAGTTATACTTGGAGTGAACGGGGGTTATAGTGATATTGGGATGACAGTAAATCATAGTTCGGTTTACACACTTTATCGTAAAGATCGTATAAACAAATTCTTGGTGGTGTAGTCATGTTATGTAAAAAATAATTTATTGTCATGAAAGGACTGATATTTTGGACGATAATAGAAGCACTAGGATTCAGTTAAATTTACCTTTACTAACCCATTCTTTTTGCTATTGTTTATAGACCACCTGACTGTACTAATGATATCATTGATAACTTATGTGATAATTATTATCAACCCTACTGCGTCTAATCCTATCATGAATTAATTGTTTGAGGTACTTTAAATCTTAATTTACAAAACAAAACTCAAGCTCAGAAAAACAATAGTTTTGTAAATAATTGTCAACTTACCCAACTAATTAATGAACCTACTAGAATAACTGACACTACTGGAAACAACTATTGATCTTGCATTTGTATCAAACCTGAATAAGATCTTCTCAATCTGGTGTCCTGTCATATATGTATTAATTGACATTCACTCCTCTATCCATCAGACAAGCATAATCATAAAAAGCTCCTCCTAAATTAGTTAAAACTAGGTTTTAACATTTCAGTACTGATGATTTTATTTTGATGGAGCTCTGCCAATTGGCATGATTCATCAAATTTGTTCCGTTGATTAGGCTTGAATCTTGGAAGACAAATTTACTAGTCTATGTAATAAACATTCCCCTTTTGTTGAACGGCGGGTGAAAGAATCATTGCCAGAATGGATTTCACAGGAATCAATCGCCCTTTCTCGTGAAGAGATTATATATATGCTAAGCGTCATAAAAATTAATGATGATAACGCTTGGATAAAAGCCAAACAACTCAGGAATAAAGTTATACCTAAATAAAACTCTAAACGAAACTTTATTTGTAATATCTAAATAGTATTTAAAAATAATCCCAAAACAGCTCTGGAACTTCAAACGGTAATTCCTAGCAAAAAACCTAGTGTAACCCCTACTTTAATTAAAAATTGGACCTGATGAGCAATACGGGTACATTACTAGTAACATAAGCTAAAAGACACTTCAAATAGTTTAAATTCTCTTCCCCAGTATAGGTAAAACTCTTGCTTCTAAATTCCTAATCACATGCCAATTTTTTACATTGGACACTAATGTTAAGATAGCAGACCTCATCATTTAAATTTACCATGATCACGTGATGATGTAATTTTGAAAATGTATTAGTGCCCTATCACCTAATAAAGCGCTGGATAGATTATATACACACCTCACTTTTAAATTGGCCTCGCCCTATGTTTTGTCATTCTCTATCATATTTATGTTATCTTTTCACTTTCACATCAATTTTTCCACAGATTGGAAAAAGGCCTAAGGTGACCTCATTTTCAGTCTGGTGTCATGTAATGTGACAATTATAGACCCCTTTTCAGTAATATCTGTAGTATATCAAAGATTCTTGAAAGATTTTGTCAAATCATTGGTATAATTTCCTAACATCACATGATATTTTAGGAGTGCCAATCTGGTTTTCGATCCAATCATTCCACTGCTCCCATTTACTTGACTCAAGATTATGTACCCAGAACATTGATAAGGTTTTCAATTGGAGTTATCTTTTTAGATTTGAAAAAGGCATTTCGATACAGTGAACCATGAACTTGTATATCAAGAAACTAAATGATATGGTATTCAAAACATTGAGCTGAATGGTTCCAATCATATTTAAGTCATCGTAAACGAGTTGTTTGTATTGATTCTGTACTATCAGATTTTAAACACGTCGATATAGGTGTTCCACAAGGTAGTTATTTAGGTCTTACTCTTCTGTTAATAATCACTCCAAGCTCTGTTACTTGTAAAGTAATTATGTTATGCGATGATACCTCCCTTTATGTAAATCTAAGGATCCAGATATTGATTGGAAATATTCTTAATAACAAACAAAGGTTATTGCTAACTGGTTCTCCGAAAATGAATTAACTTTAAAATATTAAAAAGACAAAGTAATATGGTTTTTGGTTCACCTTCATATTGTAAGTAGATTTAGTAATATTAGTGTTAATATGGCGGATGAATGGTTCTTGAGCCTGTTAAAGAATTCAATATCTCGTGGTACTTTAGATCCTCACTTCATGGACCCCACCATATCAATTACCATTAATCAAGGTTTCAAGAAAATTTGGTATATTAGACTTGTTAAATGTTTGTTAACTCTTCTAAAGTATTCTTGTCATGCTTAGTAATTCATTGGTGTGCCTCATTTTGATTATTGTAGCAGTGTTTGGACAAACAGTTCTAAAACCAATTTAGCTTCTCGTGCAAATCCAGCACAATAAGCTTGCCAGGATTATTAAGTTCTGATAATCTTCCCCAATTATGACAGTTCACATGAGCTTGCTGGTCCAGACTTCACAGACGATGGGATCTTGCTATTTACTGTGGTATTTTCAAATGTTTCACAACTCTTGCACCTACTTACCTTGCGTCTATTTTTATACTCTTCTCAGCAATTGCTAATCTACACGCTATGCAGGAACGGGCTCCTTAATTATTCCTAAGTATAACTCCAGGCAGGATTACGTACTTTTCATTAACGTGCTGTTAAACTTTGAATGTATCCCATCTAATTTAGAATTAATATCCATAGTACCAATTTTTCATACCTGTTTTCAAACATTTATGAACCACTTATGTAATTTCCTTTTTTTAATTATCTCTTTTTTATTGTGAACGGTTACGTAATTTGTATTTCAGTTGATTGTGTTGCAGATCTTCTAACAAACTTGTAAAAATGTGTAACAAAAGTGTATACACTTTAACAGGGCCTCAGGGAGAGCAGTACATAAATACTGGATGAGGCTACTCTGTATACATAAATGTAAATAAATAAATAAATAAATAAATAAAGACCCATATGCCATTCAAGTGAAAATTTGAAATGAGAATTTAGGTAACTTCATTCTAACCAAAAAACTACTTGTGAAATCCTCTGTGGCCATAAACATTTCAGTCCTTCATGTTACTTGTAATGAGAATGCTCTTTTAGCTGTCAACGTTATCTAGAAAGGAAATTAAACATGTACATTGAGTGTAACAAACTTACAATTTGGAGATCTTGATCGCTAGACAGCAATTTTTGGTTTTGGGGTGCATTGAGTCAATTGTGAGTGATACAGTGTATCTCAATTAGTTTGTTATATTAAAGGTGCAAAGGAGATTTTGAGGCACCAACTATTGTGTCACATAGTAATTTCATAGAGTAGACAATCAAATGATTTCTATCTTGTATTTGGCTACAGAAATGTCTTAGAGAGAAAAAATGCGATTTTGATTTGCGCTATATTTCAATATCAACCGGCTAAATTTCGTATTTGCTCCTATACGAAATTAGAAATTTGACAAGTTTTTGTACCAAAAACCATTTCTCATCTTAATCTTTTAAGATCTTATAATTTTGTAATGTTTGGGACAACCAGGGGACAGCATTATATATGTTAAAAACAAATGATTTTCTTAGAAAATTGAGGGCACCATTATCATAAACTCTAGAGTCAGCCTTTAAGTTTAATTCTTATTCAATGGGCGAGGTTTAAGCAAACCCGCAATATCATTGGTTGTTGCCTATCTTTAATATGAACGATATTAGAGAGTGCCGTCGTCGCGCAAGTGTTTACCGCGCGTGTATAAGGTTACGCAATGTACGCAGCTAGTACGGGTTGGTTTTAAATCATTTTTGACAGCGGGGAATATTTTTGCCTTTTTAACTACTATTAATTGAATCAATATTTTTTGGTGATTAAAACAACCAAAATTAAATAAGAATTGGAGAATAAAATATAAATTGTTTTTTGCCCCCCCCCCCTAAATTCCCCTAATATCTTGTCATATTGGGATGGGCAGTCAATATTTTTATCGTAGTTTGCGCCGCATCCACTACTCAAAATATTGGACTGCCGCATCCCATATGACACGATATAGATAGGCAAAACATCAAACTTATGCTTTTATTCTCTAAATCGATCCAGCTATTTGAGTAGTGTGAGCATAAATGTGTACCAAATTGGCCCACAGTGATCTCCATATGGTCGACCATTTGGGAACATCATACATCAAAAAGAACATTCCAATTACTTTGCATTTCCTGGGGTCGTGACATGAGTTTTCTGCAGATATCAATCTCATTCTTTATGGTTTAAAGTGGGGGAACGTGGTTGTCCTATTGGGTCCCAACCTTTAAATTTAAATTGACTTTAATTTTGTGAGAAATTCAATTAAATACAACAAATAAACAAAAAAAAAAAGAAGAAAAAAAAAAAAAAAAAAAAAAAAAAAAAAAAAAAAAAAAAAAAAAAATAATCTAAACCAAAGACGTTGACTGCAACCATATCCAGGCCCGTACGCGGGGTGGGGGGGGGTGCGGCCACACCCCGCCCACATCCATAAAAGGGGCACAGAGATCCACGTTTTGCTGAAATTTTGATAAAAATACCCAAAATTTATAGTAAATTTGACACGAAAGTCCACCTTTTTGTGAAAAATGTTCCAAGGTGCAAAAAGTACCATTTTAAGGGGCTACGGTCCACTTTTATCCCAAAAGGTCCGCTTTTTCTAAAAAAGGTCCCCTTTTTTTTTAAGCCCGCACCCCCCCCACCCCCCCAAAAGCATCTGCGTACGGCCCTGACCATTCAATGTAGTCGTGAGTAAACAAGATTAAGTCCTTTTAACCAAGGCATAGGGTCAGAACTGACTTTTCTTGGCTGTGTGAAGAATGGCTAGTAACTTAATAGGCACGCCTTGGCATCTAATTACGCTGCAAACATATAGTGCCAAGTTCTTGTTCCCATCTATAGTCTTCCTAATTAGATGAAGTCCTACTAAAAGCCAATTATGCTGCTTGGGGTTTGGTAGTCAGCAGTATAGCACAACATATTGTAAGCTGTGCAGGAATGAAGTGATCATTTTGTCGATCAGACCCGGATCTTTCCACGCTTGGTTAAAGTTGTCTGTGACTCCTAAAATATGTTGTTTTTGTTGGTGTGTGTTGCTATTTGGGAGGATTTCCCGTCATGACAAGATTACCCTATGATGAAGAATGATTTCCATTGGAGCAGGTTAGCATGAGGACGGCCATGTTTTGCTTAATTGGTTTTAATAAAACAGTGTGTGTTTGTGGATATGGTATAAATTGGTGCCATTTACATCTAAACCTGTATGGGAGCAGTGTTTTCTGATGGTAGATACGTACCGAGAGGAAAATACCAATGCTGGGAATGTCTCTGTGACTCCAGAAAAATGCCGCTGTGATGTGCTGTAACACCCTTAACTGAGGAACTTTTGTGACATAAGCATGGTATTGGAGTAATACAGGTGTACAAATGTATTTTGTGGTTTGGTTTCAAGGCATTTCTTCATGGATCATAGATTATGACTCAGTGTTATGAATAGCTGACATGCACGGTGGAATAGCAAGCAGACTTACTGAAAAGAATATCGTCAATGGATTGTCATGTATGAACATATAGATAGGACGCTCGCTCATTATTGCTGGTTATGGAGACTAAGTCGAGGCAAGCATTTAACATGGTGCTCTGTGTTCCACAATATCTGTTGTAAGGCTTTGTGGTCATAAACAACAAGAAAACCTGGACTGAAAGTGCCCAAAGTGGTCATTTGTTATGTTAAAATGAAAGAATTGAAAAGGCTAAATTTTCTTGAATGGGCATGTTTTTTCAATGGTTTTAAAAATAACAATTTTGGGGATACCTTGAATTCTAATTGCATGTGCCACCCAGATCCCATCATTCATAGTCTAAATCGTATGCAGTTTCTTATGTTGGCATGGTAATCATTGTCACAAGTCACTTTACTCCTTATTGAGAGTGAAATACTCTTGAATGTTGCATTTCACTCTGAAAAAAAAGTTCTTGGGAGTGAAGTCACTCTTCAACTTTCTGTTCTCGGCAACACTCAGTACAGATTTCACTCTTCTGATTTCAATTTCACTCTTGAGAAATTTTGCAACAAGACTGAAAGTGAAATACTCTTGTGAAAAAATGTGAGCAAAATTACTTAAGTGTTAAAGCAACTGTTGTTTTATGTGCATTTCCCCTACACAGACTGCTTGCTGTAGTCATGACGGCAAATTGCACTAATTAGTGACTAAATAATAACCTCAATAATTGACTTTGTAAATGATGATACAACTATTTGAATTACTTGGAGAAAAGACATTGTTTTGAGTTAAATTATATTGTCTTGTACATGTATCAAGATACCTTGACATAAGCCGTAATGATTGTCTATATGGCTAGAGTCCTTAATAATCCCCTTTGGAATGATACATAAGGTGAAATCCATTACATGATTGGTTCAATCCGTAGATGGCTTATCAGTATGTCGGCCCTGTGTAATATACTTTGTAGGATTAAGTGTCTCAATGTGGTTTCATTTTACTGAATGGTTTAGTGACTGGCTGAGATTGAGGTAGTCCTTTAAGTTACACGACACACCAGGTATGTCAACCGATATCCCATAGCTGCTTCCTACATCCATCACTTTTGCACAGCTATTTTGCTATTACCACTCCACTAATATGATGTACTTGCACTGCAGTTATAGCTGCAATGTACTGCAATGTGCTCATTTATCACTGCATGAAAGCTATGTCAGGAGGTATACTTCTTTTATCACAAGTTTTGAGTCCCAACTGAGCATGATTACGATAGTAGGCAAGATAAAAAGTTTTTGGTTTCCTTTTGTACTCGTTTGTCCAATAAACCTTTGAAATCTCCTCAGTAGGTGTTCTACAACTGATCAAGTGCAAATTGAGAGAGAAATTTGTATCCTAAAAAAAAAAAAAAAAACTCCGCCTTTTAAAACCAATCAAGGCTTTGAAACCTTGGCCAGTCACACAAATGATGAGCATTATTAGTATCTGCAGGGATTTCCAAGGCCCCTTTCTGAGTGTTTATATCTCAGAGCTGTTCTAGGAAGGGTTGAATAATTCTGCAATTGTGAGACCCCCTGTTGGCTTGAATTAAATGCACTTTTCCATATTATGACAGTGAAGGGTAGTAGAAGAATGGCATTTCCACATAGGACGCAACCAGTGAGTGGGCATGTATTAAGTTTTCATCAATGTCTCCCCCCCCCAAAAAAAAAATCAAGTTGTCTTAAAATGGTTTTGAGCTACAGGAAGCTGAGATACTCTTTTTTTGGCCTAAGCAGGGACATGCAAGAACCATTACCCCTGTAAAAATTAGAAAAATCTGTTACTCAAATCTTGTATGTAGTCCTACAAAGGTCATGATTTCTACTATGTCATAGCGCCCTCTATTGCCTACTCCATAGAGATATGTGTAAGACTAGATTTTAAAGAAAAATGTTTGCGTCCAAATGAAATTTCATAAAATTTGTTCAGATTCAATGTAGCTAGTGCAATAAAATATCCAAATCAGTTGCAGAACTTTGTCTCTTTTGTTATACTAAATGACTTTCAAACAACTGAAGAATAGATGAACATATGAAGGCTATCTGAATAAAAGTAAAATTATTATTCTTATAGACTGACCCATATTTGCAACTTTTCTCCTTCCCATCATTCATTCACTTAGGTAAGATAGGTAAGAAAACAGATGTGGCATGATTAGGCTTATATATAAGCTTGTTGACGGTCTTGTGACACCAAGTTATTTTACTTGAAAGTGAAATTTAGTCGCATTCCTGTGTCACGATCTTTTGTTCAAGGTAGAATCTGAAAAATTAGTTTTGCCTAATTTCAACTGGAGGCAGCCATTTTATTCCTCTCTACTAGGGATTTTCAGTGAGGGTTTTATATCACAAGGGTTTGAATAGACTGCATTGAACATCTTGGTTTGTATGGCTAGATCACATTGCACTGTAGGCAGAAGCAAGGTTATTACGATCTATTTTTATAACTGATTATGTGTTTGGCTGCTTGTAAAAGGTGACATAGGGATATTAATTAGTAAAGGAATAAATTGTAGGCTACAAGTGGTGTAGAATGTGTTAACTTCCATGAATCAATTGCTTTTACTTCTATGTGGAAGTGATTATTGAATAACATATGTCCTGTAAATTGTATCATACATTCAGACAATTACTTTATGTGACACTGAATGTAGTTTAAAGGTGCTTGGTCCGATTTATGTGTTTTATGTTCTCTACTTGATATGAGAGCCTGGCACTTGCACATACATCCTGTCAAGTACCGTGGGAAACAAACTTGCGGTTTTGATATAAGACGCAATAATGCATGTTGCAAAGCCCTATTCAGTACTGTTCTAATATTGATGGTTAACCACAACCACTAAAACGGCAGTTTTTTGTTTATATCTTGGGGATGAAATGGATTTGAGGGCTCAAATTTCAGGACGACAATGAGAAAAATGTCCTTTCATCTGATATCAAAATCGATACTACTTCCTGATAAATCATTATATAATTTTGTTTTCTACAGGTTCCCAACTAACCCAGCGATGTGTGATAGTACAGAGAGATGAGAGGGGGTATGGACTCACCGTCAGCGGGGACAACCCTGTCTTCATACAGAGTGTTAAAGATAGTAAGTACAACCCATTGCTAAGGTGGTCTTAAGTCCAAATTACAGAAATCCCCAGAAAAACATGCAAAATGCATGGTAGCAATGAAGCAAAGTGTAATAAGCAAATAAAGAATAAAATTATACAGAGTAAACACAAGCAGTGAACAAATAATGATGAAAAAGATTGTAAAGTGTTTGCTTTTGCTTTTAAGGGGTTTGATGTGTTAGTGAACTACTCGCTAAAATTTTCCAGAATTCACATATATGGTATTTATAACGGTGCTGATTAAGAATCTGAAATAAAAAATGGGGGTCACCGACTTTGTTTTTGAGCTATAGCCAAAACAAAAAAGGTATGTTGTCACTTTTTAATCCACGCAAGTCGATGGGAAAAGTCAAAATTGTACGTTTGGATCACCTGCAAAATAAAAACTTCTCGATAAAATTTTGTAATTTCTAAATATGTTGAGGTCCCGATGTTGTTAAACAAAATTTTGAAATAAAAATTGGGGGTCACCGACTTACTTTTTCCATTAAATGCCTAAACAACTCAAATTTTAGTCTTTTTAACAATTTGGGCGCCTTGTTGGGCCACAAGAAAAGTTCGCGGCACATTCGGTACGCAGCAAAGCAAACAAAACGCACAGAAATCCACGGTATCTGCGTGTAGAACTTTCGCACCTCAAAATACAAAGTCTTTCTTTTGCCGCCGACAGTGGGTGCTAAATTGAATGCTCAAAACTCAAAACAGCTTGCGCCTAAAGAGATCACACGTCAAACTCCTTAAAGAACAAGATTATTCCCTACAGAGGGTGTTGTTAGAGAGGGCTATGGTATAGGTCTGGATATTGATCTAACTATATAGACGAGGGCCAGTGACGTCACCGCCAGGCAAGAAAAAAGCACTGGAATGGTGCAGACATGAGTCTACAAACTTAATTGCTAAAGTTCACAGTACACCTCATACATGCTATGGTTAAGTTTCTGATGATGTTTTGTTTCCATTTGTTTTATAGATGGGGGGGCTTACAGAGCTGGTGACCAAGGGGATAGGTAATAACTAGGTAAGTGTAGCACCCCCAAATAATAATAGGCTATAAAGTAATTAGCACCCACAAATAGTATGTGTTAATATACTTCTCGTGTTAGATTATCTATTGTTTGCAGTTGGCATATTTTTCACGAATGCACTGGGCTCTGGTCATCAGATAATGCACCTGTCATCAGATAATGCACCTGTCATCAGATAATGCACCGGTCATCATATATGGCACGCGGGTCACCACAAGTCCCAACTCGTAATACTACTAGAAATACCGTCAATCTTTTGATATCGACTTACTGCTCAATATCAAGTAACATGCCTGCAATCGTATATATCCCCTCTACGACTATATCTATCAATCTATGGTGTCAGTCTAACTTTAAATTATTGTGTTTGAAAAAAATATTGGTTTCTCGTTTAAAGTATTAGTTGAATCATGTCCCCCCACGTTTTTTTTTAAATATGTGATTTTGTACTGTTTCTTTCCGAACTGTTTCTATTAACGAGAACAAGCCTTTTTTGGTACTCTCAAAGGACGACATACGTTTGACTTAAATATTGATCTTAATATCAAATTCCTTATGTATAATTTGTCCAAATTAGAAAGCCTTTCAGAAAGTTTTAGCTGCTATACTGAACTTCCCTATCTCTGTGCCTGAACGTCAGCGCGAGATTTGATGGGCTCACCAGTAAACCGCACGCGCTGGCTTAAAGCGACGGCGTTTTGACACTCGGGCACAAAGATGGCATACATTGACGCGTGGGTACAAGCTGCGTCAATGTGATGACATAACTGCACGAGGTAGAGAAATGGGGACTAGACATGTTGCTATATAATAGTATGCCCATGAGAATTAAGTGTCTTCAGAAACCCAAAATTCACAAATAAAATCTTCATGCCGAACCATCATGTTTTGTAGCATACATGTCTGCGTTTGTTTTTGTTGTTGGTCTTTAAAGGAATTTATTGGTATAAATCTATTGGCACATATAAATGAATTCCTAAATATGACGTACCAGATGGTTTGCATGCATGGTCATTGGAGTATTCCTTGCGCAGAAAACATCATTTGTTCATGCACGCTACCTTTCGACCAGTAGACTATTTAAAGGAAGCCGCCATCGTTTATTATTTACGCTATCAACGTTTAATTGCCACAAGCCATGTTTTAGTCTTTCACACCAATTGAAAATGATCGGTGGTTAGTCAAGTTCTGGCCTAGGTATGAAAGACTATCGCGTTTACGTTTAACATTGGAATTAAAACAACACAGCTTTACTTAACCGTTGTCTTTAAATTCATATAAATTTAATCAAAAATGGCATACTTTGTGCGCCTATTTTTTATTAAATGACCTGGGATTCTTTGAGAAATCTAGGTTTTTTTTAAAATGAAAATTAGGAAACTCTTACATCATACAAAGAGCGGCTACTTACTCGTTATCAATGAAAAGGACGTAGATTGCTGAACTGCGTCATTATGGGTTTCGAACCTGATCTCTATACCATGGATTGGAAACCTGGGGCCGTAATTGAAGCACTGCTGGCCATGTTGGTCATCCAAAAAGCGCCCAAGCATGTGGTTAAGAGCCGGATCTTTTATAGATACAAAATGTTCCCATTGAAATTGTGGGATAAGCGACATAACTGATAACAGACTACAGAATCAAGTCAGTGAGCTCATTGTATTTGCGTATGGGATGGCATGTCTCTAAAAAAACGTGCACCGCCTGGGATACACTTCTTTTAAACCAGGTGTCGCTGGAATGGTATTTTTGTTTCGGTAGACCCAAGATGCCCGCCTGTTGCTCCATTCATCATATCATTACTGTTGTGTAGCCAATCATTGTATAGAGAATCAGTGTTACAGTGCGACTGCGATAAAACTAAATCTTAACGCGACCCCTTTTCAATGTCCAGTTTTCATGGATTATTAGTGTTTAGTGCCAACTAAAACCTTTGTTATCACAAAATGAAATATAAAAACACCCCCTCTAACATTTTCTCATATCTCTGAGGTTTTAAAAATTGTAGTTTCTGCCATAAAAACTCTAAACGAACTTCGCTCCTATCCTTGTTTGCTCAACAAAGTACACACAAAGGATAGGCTTGTGGCAAACTTGCACGTGATAATGTGCCGTATGGGATATATGTTCGCTGGCTTCTGTTTCGTAATTGCATATGCAGGCGTTGTAAATACCACACGGAATAAACCTGGTACTTCCGTGCTCGTGGTACAGTTGTGTATATTGGTCGGAATAAAATCTGGATTTTTCGCAATGGATACTCCAAGGGCCATGAAAACCATCTGTTACTTTTATTTAGGGATATTTATTATTATGTGCCGATATATTTATACCAGTAAATCCCTTTAAAATTAATCAGTGGTGCATGGAAATTGGTAGAAGAAAATTCAATGCATTTATATATGCAATCGTCACTTGGGGTTTTGTTTTGGAAAAAGTAAGGGCAGTGCGAAAGTCTACTTTCTTTTCTTTCAATTTCATTGACGCTTTCATCATAATGGTGTTGTTTTGAACTGCCAGAGGAGGTGGCGAGAAAGATTTATCCACCTAAGCGTCTTAGAGAGTCTGATTTTTCTCGCACATTCCAGATCATTTCAAACAACTAATCAACAATGAATTCAGTCAAGTTTTTGGACTATTTATAGAGTATAGACTTTGACAATGTTGGAGTATAGAAGATTGTTTTTTAATTTATTTTAAAACTACCGTCAAAATTTAGATCAATTACGTAATTATTAATGTTAATGGTACTGGATTTGTACTATTGTTTTGTCAAAGTATATGACGGATAAGGACCCCACGCCTCAGTGCATTTCGACAGGATAATTTGGCCTTTACCGTATGGGGTCAGTGCAGGCAGCCACTCCGAGCCTCCGGCGCTCAGCTGCCTGCACTGACCCATAGCGGTCGCTGTGCGATTAATCCCTGTCGAATGCACTATGCTAGGTCCCTTAATTTTCTTAAATCCTTAATTTCAAGTAAGTGTAGCACCCACAAAATAAGTAATAGTCTATAAGGTACGTGAAACCGTAGAGTTGGAGTATCAAAGGCTGAGGTCGGGGGACATCCAATCTTGAATCGTCGGCCGAGCTCATGGTGGACGCTTGGATGTTTAACCGCCCAAGCCCATACAACTAAACTTTACGGCACGGAAAAAATGGCACTTCCTTGTTGATTTCGCCATGTGCCCCTCGAATATAAATTAGCCTTTTATATCCAAGACCATCATCAGGCATGTGGTTTATGCAAAAGTTTATCGTCGCATAGAATCGGGCCACGGCGTTTTTTGGCAAGATTTTCAAAATGGCTTCTAAACTAATAGCAGGGCTATAAACAGCATGTCCGTAGTTTGCTAGTCGTTGTTACGTATTTTGCACAGTCGTAGTACACAGTTTTAATATGGTATTTGTATGACCTTTGACCTCTGTTAAGTGCGAAAATAGCGTCCGCCTGCTCGGAGAAGATGAAGCGGTCCTTTTGTATTGTTTTTTAATCAGCGACCAATAAGGCGTGTTCGTGCCCCTTCTAGTAAATCCGGGACAGTCCAGAGGCCTTTGCGTGAAACATGACAGTGATGAAGAAGTGTAACCCAAAAAATTAACTAAAAGGATAAATAAAGGTAACTTATGTAACATCAATCAATTTACAAGTGATTATTGGGGTTTGTAGACCTACATATTGACTACATTTTTGTCCCATCCCAAGTGTGTCATTATTATGTAACTCTTTTGTTAGTGGTCCATAGCTGACTCCATGTACTTGCATATTGGCGCAACTAGCGGTATCCGGGGGGGGCAACTTGCCCTCTTTGGCTTGAAAAAAAAGCAGGACGAATGGCCAAAAGTTGCATTTTTCCACCCTTCGGGGATTTTGTCCAATTTCAGCCTAAATTTGGGCAAAATTAAAGTAATTCGACAATTTTGGTGCGCTATTGCATATTTGCAGTTCACAACTTAATTTGGAGCAAATGACTTATGAATTTGTCCCCTCTGGCATTACAACGTGGGAGGCCCCCCCCCCACATACCCATGTTCTGATTTGGCACCAAATAAAGAATTGATTCATGACCATTTATTGATTAGCTGAAAATTCAATTGACTGGGATTTTGACTTAACATTATCTAGAGACCATGTTATATTGTATGCTAAATAATACCCGATTCCTGCCTGTATGACTATGATGATAGACTGTGTTTATATGAATTTTATTTTGGCCATGGCTACTCTGCTCTGCCTGGCTCATTCTGCAATAGGTCATCTATATGTTGATAATAAATCCACTCTGTGACCGGTAAAGTCCCGTTTACAGGCAAAACTCGCTCATTGGTGTCATGCAAGTCGTAATTGAATCCAGCAGTATAAACAGGTTAATGTGGAAGCGTTGAAGCGTATAGATACATCAATTATTAGTAAGTCAAATTATGGGGGACTTAAGCGGTACTTAACCGATTTGGGTTATCAATATGAGACCATGCAAGTAACTTCAATACCCCCTGATTACAACATAAATTTTTCTCTGTTTCATAGGAAGGGCCATTTATTTGTTTTTGTCTTATTTACCTTATTTAGCCTTTAGATCATTCATTGTTCAGTCACTGCTCTACAATGATGCCCAGGGATCCAGGACAAATTGGGACATAGAGTACTGCAAAAACTATTTTCCGGTTAAAAAAAAATTGGGACAGCCAGGGTTTTTCACCCTACTCTTTTCGAAACTGGCTGCGATTGACATATACATGCGGATCTCCTGGTATATGGGACCGACGGCTTAATGTCCCCTCCGAAGGATGGGGTATTCTCATGGTTTGTTTGCCCAAGTCCAAATGAACCACAGGGAGAGCGGAATTCCAGTGTTTTTAATCAATAGTTCTTACAAATCAAATCCAGAATTTAGTACCCAACTAAATCCCAGCAAAAAGTGGCCCCGCCGGGGCTCGAACCGGGGATCTTCTGCACCAAAGGCGAATACCCTAACCAGTGGGCCACGCTCTCCCACTAAGGATGTTGGGCCATCAACCAACATCCTTTATTCCAAATTTCTTTGAATCCGACATAGCATTTTAATGCGAGCAGTTTGTTGTGTATATTACAATAGCCCATAGGAAAACTATTTTCCGGTTAAAAAAAAACAAACCATGTTCTAGCCTGTAGCATCATAACAGGAAAGAAGTCAGCCAAAATATTTTGCAGGAGAGATGAGAAAAATACAATGTTTCTATTGGTACCAAAATTAATCCACTACAGACTAAACTGAATTGTCAATGAACTACTACATGGCAGAGTGATAGAACTTGAGGTCATGTGTTGTATACTTTAAAATGATTATGTACATTGATGAGCTCATTTGCATAATTTGTATAAAATGTGATTAAACCATAGTTTGGGGCCATCTTAATTATGCACCACATAATTAACTAAGCATCAATTCTGTAAATTGGTTGAGTACCTTTCAACAAAATTTTCTGTGAAAGCAGCTTAATTCCATGAAGAGAATGGCTATGTGAAGTGGAAATGTGGATCGTGATGTAGTGAAGGATTTGGTATTAGTAAATAACACATTGGAGAATGAGTTGTGATTAAATTTGGACACGGCACATGCCGGTGCAAACGGGTCAAAAGCACTGGAATTGAATTATCATAACAGTGTAATAAATAAAATGTGGTCAAGCCCTCGGCCAAGAAATCCCCATGTTAACTGTGTGTAGCAATATCGGCTGTGTTTTTATTGCCTAGATATGTCCTTTGCTGACCGGTTTTCTGGCGATGCAGATTTTGTTTCCTTTTAACCCCTTGTGAACTACGTTCTTATTGGTTACAGAGGTGACTGTGTGATATATTGATCCAATCAGCATCCTAAAAATTGTGTAGGGCTGAAGAGGATTTGGCTGAACTATTTTAGAAGCTCTAATTTTATTGGTTACTCAAATTACTATCATTTGTAATTAACCAATAGGAAACACTATAAAAAGAGAGAAGTGTCAAGGGAGTTAAGAATTATGACAAGGAGACTTGTGATGAGTCTCTACACTTTGTTCAGCACCTCATTGGCAAAAAAAAAATATTATGGCGCATGAAATTTAAACAGGTCTCTCAACAAAATTGTGACTGACTTGATATTTTCATCTTGCATCCACAAGATTTCATCAGAAGTGAAGATGAGCGCCTAATTTAGTCATGTGACCTAGGGGTAACCTGTGGTCACATGACTTTATGACAGCATTATATACTAGTAAAAATGAGTAGTGTCGCTTGTCTTGATTGAGATCTGAAAATCAAAAATATTTGGCTTATTAGCATATTAAAGTAATTCTGTTTTACATGAGTGGCTATCACCATAGCGTGTACATGTACTGGGCATACATAACACACTATTTATGCTGTGGTAGTATTGGGTGCAATGTACCCTCACTCTAAAATCAATTTGTGGTGTTCAGAAGAGCCTTGCCATTTTAGTAGTGAACATTGTGTAGTTGAATAAAAGATTTAGTTAAAAGACAATCACCATTCCAATACAGGGTGCCCCATGTGTTACTGGAGGTCTCTTAGACAACATGAGATGCATTCAGTGTGACTCATGCATGGGTTTTGTGAGATGCAATATTTTTTAATGGGTAGGCACTTTGAGTTAGGGTCTCTTAACAATAGGGAAGTTCAGATGGTCTACATAATGGTTGTACTTTCATGGATCGATCCATGAGCAAAAGAATTATACAGGGATCGAATTTCGTAAAGAGCCGCGCGAGTCCAAGAGGACTCTCACAATATATTTTTGCGTGAGTCCATGGACTCTCACAAATTTCTTGTAGTATTCCCCTACAGTTTTGCAGAAGTCCCAAAATTGGCTTAAAATTGTAATAGTAAATGGTCATTACCATTCTCTGCATCGGTCACAAACTTAGAATTTTGAGTGATGTGAGTTGATTATCAATGCATGTCCGATGTTTCTACGCGAGTACACATGGACACACGCTGTATCAATTTTGCGTGTCGACAAGGGTAGAATTTTGCGAGAATCAGTCTTGATTCCCAAAAACAAATTTTGCGGGAATCATCTAATTCGCTACTGTGTTAAGTTCTAAAGTTTACGAGAATCGACATTGATTCACGCAAATCAGTTTATGAGAATCTTTGCCGAAATTCTAGTCCTGCGCGAGTCTCTGCGTGAGTCTACTCGCAGACTCGCGCGAAATTCTACCCCTGATTATACATTGCAAGTGCTGTCTTTGTGCATTTCTTCATCTGAACCTCCCCGCTGTCAGGTACAGTACATGTGGCATGACATTGTTGCTAATGTACTTTCATTATCACATTAAAATATAATATAAACAAACCATTTCTTGGAAGACGTTGTTTGCAACATTGCCTCTTGAATTTTAACATAGGAGGTATAATGGGGGGGCGGGAAGTTGGTGTAAATTATCTACAGCTATTTTAGAAATGGCTTTATTGGATCTTTTTGCTGCAATTTCTATTGGAAATCTGACATGGGAATGTGAAACTGATGTGGGCTGGTAGCATTAATTAGTTTTTAAACACGGTTAATTTTACACTTGTGAAATAATAAAACTTGAAGTGTTTGAATGTTCACATAGTAAATATATGGGCTACATAAGCTCATAATAACTCTCTATTTATTAAAAATTATAAGTTCCAACGTGCTGATCCCCATCGAATGTGTAAATACATAAATTTCTAATTTAGTATACACCAGTTCCACTTGAATAAATAGAGCCCCAAACAAATAACATTTTTAAAATGGATACAAGATCATTTTGTTGTTCTTCACAAATTTCATAATTACAAAATTATACATTTTAAAAAAAAATCAAGGCTAGTACAACAATTGTGTTTTTTACAGTCTTTGTATTGGTCCTTTTCCTGGTCAAGTGTTACCATCCTCAACAACTTACGGTTTGTTCCTGGGGGGGGGGGGGGGTGGGGCTGGAGTAGTGACTATGCCCATCCTTTTAATCAGTTATGTCATACATGCTATGTTTGAATGTTCAATCGAGGTTACATCTAATTCATACAGGCAATGGTACCTCTGAGTGCTATAGTCCTTATCTATAAGAGTTATATAACGCTCTTCAGGAAGGGCGCCTGCATTCACGCTGTATCGATGACGCGATAATTATTGCACTACCGTACTTGCCTATACACGTCGTCGGACGAACTTGTAGGCATCATGCAGGGTTATTTAAGGTCACTAAGGTACGGTCTATTGGACAAGTATTTGCCCTTCTTTTGTAGCAGCCGCGTTATTCACTGAACCTCGAGCACGTGGATTTGACAGTTTGTATAAGTTCATCCACCTTACCTTTAGTACTGCTATAGATACTAAGATCTTGTGATGAATCTAGGTGTTAAGTCGTCAGGAGTATCTTTTGTTTCTAATGCGAACCACTTCGAGAACCCGGCTTGCCATACTTCTGACTACATGCAGTTCTAGCTAGATTCATCACTAGTGAACATGATATCGTGGTCGTTAGTGAAGACCCACACAAAGTCCCTACAATACAGCTGCACTGGAGTATACTGAAATTTCATCCCAACGGTATTTGGAGGGCACACGGGTCAATAACCTGATTTTCCCCGACAAATGGACTTCTTTAACAGCATTACGATAGTATGTGTCAACTGACATATGATTCCAGTCTAATGTGACATATTTGGTAGTATAGTCAGAAAAATAAACATACTAGTCTCTGGATGACACACCCTCCAGATCTGAACATCCGTCGATTGGAGGATGAAATGGCATGAATCGTGAATCGCACCCGAAATTAGACCCTTGAGGCTATTTCCACTTGACCGGTATTTCTTATATTTTAACTATATATTTGACAACATATTTTATCAGGTATCATGTGTTCCCTATGTCCCGCTTCAGATGCCAGGAACATGTAGGACTATGACTTTAACATCACAGCACTTGCCACCTGTGTACTTGTTCCAACAGATTTTTCAACTGTTATAGAATTGTCCATATCACGGCATACGATCCAAGAGTTTCATCTGCAGGAGTAGGCAGAACAGTTGTGGAAAATTTATCAATTGATCGCTCGTTGACCTTTAATCGAACCTTTAGAGCCCGACCAAGTATTCTGTTCAACTGATTTTAGGATTTACGGTACATCATGGATGCATATTCTAGTTAATGACTTATCTAGCTTAATCAACGCATGCATTTATGAAAATATTGTTAATTCTTTGACCGTTGTCGACCTAGAAGAAATATTTTGTTTTAAGCTGTGTTAGTCAATGTCATATACGGATCATTTCCACAGTTAAAAATTGTCTATTATCGTTCCTCACACATACGTGCACACACTTATATGTACGTTAGATAATCTTCTGTGACCTATGCTCCCTTTTCCCCTCTGTTTTTCTGCCCTTTCGACACTGTTGATTTCCTGACTATCATGTTTTGTACCCCTTTTCCCAAGACCCTTATCCCCTGTTTGTTCCCTGGCATATTGTATGGAATTTCTCCTACACATTTAATCTGTGCAAAGTCAGCATCAATGTACTACGTGATATTGCAGATATGATGTTTTACAGATCTTTAACACTCGGATCGGAAATGTCTTTAAGACATTTGATCGATTTCATGAAGTAACTTTTGGAGGGGGGGGGGGTCATCAAAGTACACCAACATACTGAATAATGCATACTATGAATAGTAAAAGAAGTAGATTTTAGTGAAATCAGGTTATGGACCCGTGTGAACCCAAATGACCTTTGATGAAAATTTCATTGAGTAACTTTTGTAGGGAGTGTCAAACTACACCACATACATTGGGTCACATGATCATACAATGAAATCGGTAGCAGAAGTAGCGTTTTGAAGTTTGACAGGAGAAAGAAAGAAGAAGCAGAAGAAGAAACTAGGCATCGATTGTGCTTTAGCAGCACGGGTTATATCATGTGCGGTTATACTTGCACTGTCCATGTGACCTTTACCCCAATCTAGGGTTATGACAGTCCCAAAGAGCTGTAGCAATGATTATGATCATTTCACTTTGAATGCGTTAAAACTTAAAATAGCATATAAAATATTATAAATTAATCTAGTAACATAATATAAAAACTAGATCGACTCCAGGGGGGGTCCTATGCCCTGTCAGTTGATGTTGAGTAGTCAAAGACTGCATGACGTGGTATCCTCAATAATCAAGTTTTCCAGATGGCAGTTGGGCACCAACCACACTTACCTGAGTGACTATATTCATCTGTCAGTTGAGTGGGACTTGAGCCCTAAAGATGACATAGGTATTCTACCAAATAAGGCAAACTTTGATATTTGTGTATTTTGACCTTGACCCTTAACGATGGCTCACAGGGCGAGGGGTCAATGTGGACTCTTTTCACTTTTCCTTGAGCTACAAGATGACATCAATGCGAATTTAGGTCACAAATAAGCTTCTTTTATTATTGACCCATAGATGACCCCCACTTTGACCTTTGTCCAAAATGTGTGCACATAAGTAATAGAACTTTTCCCAGTGGCTCTTGTGAAACAAATTTGACATTAAAGATCTCGCTTTGGTTCATGAGTTATAGCGTTTTTGCATATTAATTAGAGCATTTGCATATCTTGCACGTGACCCCTATGGCCCATATTCTGTCACGTGATTCGTTCCTCGACCTATCCGCAATTTTGATGCAGACTCAACTATCCAGGTTGTATCGATTTTGGGATATAGCAATTTGCATAGTATTAATTAGATAATGCCGCCATTTTGACTGTTACTAAGTTACGATATTAAGTCTGTGTACAAGCTGTATACACGACCAAAGCCTGTGCTATGAGAATTTTCGTAGTGTCCGCACATTAATCGTAGAAGAAAGTAGGCCCTCAAAGATTGTAGTTTTGACCTCTATTGACCCATACGATGGAGTCAAAGGTCAAAATTTTTACACCCCTGATGTAACTTGGGTCAGGGTTTTTGACCCATTTGGTAATATCGGCCAGCCGTTTGCACTAGTAGCATTTTGAAGCAAGGGTACAAAGAATAAAGAAAGAAAGAAAGAAGAAAGAAACTTTAGAGCTAATGCGCTCTTGCAATGGGGAGGGCGAAGTTAGGCGGGCTTTGTGACCGTTGATTCGAAAAAGAGTTGGTGTAGAATCATTGAAGAGGGTCCAAATGACATCGTTCCATCCACAAGAGTGTACCCATTAGATTGCCAAGCGATTTTAATTTGTTAGAGCCTGAGAATAAATTAATATAGTTTCCTTGGAATGACCCTTAAGTGGTAAATGTGGCATCTGGGTCCAATCAGTGATGATAGCCTTTAATTTTGGGAGAGTAGGAATCTGTAGATTCTACTATGCTTAGATTATGAGATTAAAAATTCTTGATATTATTTACCTTATTAAACAGAAAAAAATACTTAAATGACCTTTGACCCACCAAAATAAAAATACCTTGCATACACCAGGAACCATTGAATGCATATCTGAAAGTTAGTCAACGTACTCTGTTTTGAGTGTTTTGAGCGATAAAATTTTTTGAATATATTTTAGAATATTTTTGATTTTTGACCAGAACAGTTCCCTCTTAATGACCGCTGACCCCATGCCGAGCACCACGTTTGTGGAGGTCTTAAGGTTTGTGGAGGGTCTCATATATATGGTCACGTGACCATGCAACGTTGCATTAGTAGATTGAAGATTTTTTGAAAATTTTCACATTAAGACCACGGAAGTTCCCCTTAAATGACCAAAAAGGACCATCTCGACCCATACCTTTTCTTGAAGGGTCTCAAGCTGCTCATATGCATGAGTCACGTTAACATGCATGTAAACTGTAGGAGGAGATACATTTTAAAGAAAATCACACTTTTGAACCCCTGTGAACCCTACGTGACCTCGACCCCAAAACAAGCATCACTGCATATTAGCTTGTGGCCAGGGTCATTATTGAGCGAGTTAGGTCATTCGAGGTAAGCCGTAAGGCGGAGTAGTGGTTTGTAAGAAACAAGAAAGAAAGAAAGAAAAGAAACAGCAAGAAAGAAAAAAATAAGTGTAGGCGAAACGCATCACTTAACGAAATCGATGGAGAGGGGGGAAGACAGGAGAGAAGGCTGTATATCATGCGGCTGCACGAATTGATTAAGAAACCGTACAGAAGAAAAAACACAGTCGAGTTCCTCGACTGTGTACAAACTGAAGTATAAAATGTGGTTGACATTCCCAGCTGTCAGCGGATCTGGATTTCCAAGTTTGCTCAAGAGTATTGAGGCAGCCCCTTGGCTCGCTGAAATCATGTGTTGAAGAAAATACAAATTTCACAGAAAAAAAAAAAATATTCTATTGGAATTTGGGGTAAACAATACACAGCCCTTGTATGCTATGCTGTGAGAAGATACTACCGTTAACTGACCCGAGTAGTCCTGATGCTCGATTATAATCCTACCCCAGGTTTGAAAGAATCTTTTAGAATAGTAGGAAAATTCCTATCAGAAAATCCCATAAGTTGTTAATGGAAAGCACAAAATTTTTGTTATACTCAGACTGGTTGGACGTAAAGTATTTTCTTGGATTTTTTCTGTACAAAAATATAGATTTTTGTGGATGTCATTTACAGGTCTCTTGATATAAATCTCAATTTGACACTTAGAAAGATATGGAATAAGTTTAGCTCTGAAAGGCTGGTTGAAAGTTGATGCACCCATGTTTTCTGTTAGGGTGGAGATTCCCATAAATCTCATCCTAAAGTCAAGCTAATTTCAGGTTTAAAACAGGTTAGGACTTACTAGGGTCAGTATAGTATATTCTTTGAGAATATTAACAATTACAAATATAATCTAATTAAAACTTGTGACAACAATTACCAAATTCCAGGCAATTTGCTTTCAAAAGTACATCACTTTAATTTGTCTGCAATAAGAGTTGAGTTGCTGAAGGAATTCAGAAGTCAACATGATACATCCATGATTTTTTTTAACCCTAATGCCCTTATCTGTTTCTAGCCTATCTCCTGGGAGGGAGTGAAAGAATAAGGGAATTAAGGGGAAAGAGAAAAGTCAGAAATTTGGGTCGGTCTCAAACCAGGGAAATACTTGAGATATTTCTGCATTTAAATATTTATTTTTGATTTAAATTTGCAAGGGAAAATTGCAAGGGTCCAAACCAAATCTTTCCAATTTAAAACAATGACCTAAAATAGCTAGTGTGTAGTTATTAACATTTAATTAAAAGAATGTTCACATTTTTTACTAAATCATTGATATTTTCATGTTCATTTTAGATATTTTTTCAGTGTAATACTGCTATAATTCATAAATACAGTTAAAAGGTTATTAATGTATTACTAGTACATGCGTGTGAAATTCTAGAAAACTGTATTCTCGTTTTCTTACATTTGGTTTATACTAAAACACAAATACTAATAGCGGGAAATTAAAAATCAAATGTATAGCAACACTTTTCAATAATGATATGATCCATTGTCACATACTAAATCCAAATTAGGTGAAATGACTCATTTAATTGAAAATATTCTTTGAATTAAAAGACATATACTCTAAATATAGACCTGTGTAACCACAGATGGAATGAATGAATGAACTCTGCTATGACTTGTTTGTGAGCACCAGTCACTTCAAGTGTGAGATTGGACGATATCAATAACAGCCTTAGCTGCAGGTATTGTCAAATTTAAAGGTCCATGGCCCGATTGCTAATAGCCTCGTCCCCAGAACCCCCAGATTTTACCGGACGTGGTCAACATTTTGGTATCAGAAGAAAGCTATTATTTTTCTCATAATTACCCTGCGAAATCTTAGAGCCAAAGGATATTTGGTTTGGATGTTATGAGCGAAAATGTGGCCCATTTTGGTCGACCAATATTAATTTTTCAGAGTACTCTACGGGGCTTACAAAATCACGTTTTTAGCTCTCACATCAAAACGGATTGAAACATCGGCGTGAAACATTACAGATGGGGTTTTGGAGTGAAGGCCAATCTATCTGTCAAGATGAAAAATTCATATCCTTAAATCGGGCCATCCCCCTTTAACTTTAAACCCGGGTTTTATATCAGGAGTTAACCTTCCTTTCAATGTACTATGAAAGTTTAAAGGTGCTTGTTCCGATTGCCTTTGGGACTCCCTGATTTACCTGGAAATAGTATCATGTTTGATATCAGATGAA
>JAMKCH010003418.1:0-67205 GCA_023653785.1 Ophioderma brevispina | reverse complement strand
TTAGCTCCCTGATTCTACTGTCTGTGCTTTTTTTCTTCCTTGATATGGTATTCGGATTATGCTCTCGACAATCTGAGATTGTTTTATCAATCACATTTTTATACATTCTTTATCATTTTCATCCTGTAACAAACTTGTATTTAATTTCAAGAAACCGGGACCTCTAGGACTATGAGGGTTTATTGTAAGTGAAACTAAAGAATGATCTGATCGTAATCCATGTGAAAAATCGCAGACATTAATTCTTCCACACAAGGCTTTCGAAATGAGAAAATAGTCCAATCTGCACATTATTTTAGGGTCAGACGACAACTTCCAGGTAAAATTTTTAATATTGTGGTGACGTTCCCTCCATATATCTGTCAAGTCAAAAGACTGTATTAGATTTGTTATTTTTTCATGGCTTTTAACATGTGTTCTCTCTCTACCCCCAACTTTATCTACTACAGGGTTTAATACAGTGTTAAAGTCTCCACCAATGACATAGAACTCTGAGTAATTACGCAGTGCAGTGATGATTGATTCAATAAAAACTGGGTCATCTTTATTTGGCCCATAAACATTAGCTAATGTTGCTTCCAGTAGGCTGCACGCATTTTGATTTTGGAGCCATTTTTGCCTCATTTCATTTTTTTGATTTATTAAGAAAAAATGCATTTTTTTAGACAAAAATACCTCAGAGATTAGAAAATTTCATTTGTAAAAAATATGTAATAAAGTGATCCCAAACTTTTATGGCATGTTTTTACGATAGAGGGGTCCAAATCTTCCCAATTTTACATAAAATGGGTAATTTCTAGTATCAAATGTAATTTGGGGTCATTTAATTAGTTTTAAATGGGAAATTTTGAGGCAAACACACTCCAAAAGTAAATTTAGGCAAATAAATGTAATTTTTAACCTAAAATGCACTTTTTCTTACTGCAAACATTACATATTTTGATGGACACAATATGTCCACCAAATGTAACATTTGCAACAAACAAGATGATTTTTTACTTTTTTGTGGGAAGATTTGAATTTTTGATAGATGTATTATGTATTTTAGGACACTTATGCATATCAAGCCAATTTTCAAACTATTCTGTTTTCAGATCAATTTTTACAAACAAAATACTGTTTTTCAGGCGAATGTCACATTTGATGGACAAAAATGGTAAATTGTGTCCATCAAAAAGTGTAACATTCACCCCTTAAAAAGTCTCATATCTTAAAAACTACTTGTTGTATAGGCAATTCATATTTCTGCCAGATTTTGCTTTTGTGAATTTCATGAGTTTAAACAGGTAACAACATCTGAAAAAGTGGTCAAACAAAATTGTACTGAAAAATGTGTTTTCTAGATAGGGCCAAACTACCGGACCCCTCTCTCACGAAACATGCCTTATTTTTGTTGTATAACATAATAATTTGACAGACAAATATGATTTCCAACTGTTTTGACTTGCCATTGGGCCGATTTGAGCCATTTTTGGGTAAAATCCATGTCAAACAAATTTTGTAAAAAAATGCATTTGCATTTAGGTTTTGGACTACCAACTGGAAATAAACTTTTTTGGGGGGGGCTTATGGGAAATTCCAAAGTTTGAGGTGAATCAGAATTTTCGTTTTGAGCATGGACCATTAATAATAGTACCATAGGATTTAACTGTGTATAACAAAACTTCTCAGATCCAGAATTTTAAAAAAAAATATTTTTCTAAGAAGGGGACATCAGTTTAAGCCTTAGCTATTTCACACAGCCACTTAATTGTGAAAAAGCATTGTGTATATGCAAAACATGATTTGTCAGAATATTGAGGGCACCACCCCATTGGAAAATCTTTTGAGTCGGCCTTTAAGGTACTTTTTGGAAAGTGGTAGCTTATTATCTTGTTCCTTCTTATGTAAATTAAGGTGCCTCCATTGCGACATAAACATTTTATTTCTTTCTTCAAGGAAAGGCCATTTGCCACGCATATCTTAATTCCAAAAATTTCATTTGAATCCAATATACCATTTTAATTTGAGCAGTAGTTTATGTTTCAAGTAGGCCTGTAGATACTGGTAATCGTAAAAACAGCCCATATATGTATTTTGTTCGTAGCATGTAATGGGAAGAGTTCAGCTAAAAAATTTTCCTCTTTTAATTTCCAATTTCTGACAAAGTATGAAAGCTCTAGATAGGTGTGAACCATCATGCATTTGACAATAAAACATTCAGTAGCACCTCAAAAAGCTGCCGCCAGTGTGTGAGGTATATTCCTTTTGCAAGGGCATTATCCGATTGGGTATGCTATATGAGATAAACTAGTTCAAAGTTAATGCAGCAAATTAAAAACATGGCCTTCAGTCACTGTGGCTAGTGTGCACGAAAATGTGTTTATGTATGAGTCGAGATGGACTTCTTGAAAGAACGTGAAAGAGTAATAGACCGGCCTAGAAGTCTAAATGAAGTGATGTCCGTGCCAGTGTGCAGCGTAGCAAAATGTTGCATAAGTCATCGTTTTGGTGGCCAGCTAATCTTTTGTATGTCATTTTGTTTTTTTCCAATACAATATTCCATTACAAAAGGTCACAGCACCCCTTCTTTGTATCGGGCTCTAAATTTTGCAATAATTGCTTACAAATCATTAGTTATCCTGGAAAAGAATTTTGAAAAGTGCTGCCATGATTACAATGGAAATTTACTTGGAAGTGCAGGAAACGTTGCACCATGTTAAAACAGACAAATCAGAAGACTTCAAATGCCACCCACCCACTATTTGTGAGAGTAGGTCCTTACTAATTTTCCTTCATTAACAACAAAAGCTTATCCAATGGAGACTCGTGCATCTGTGGATGGTTTTAAAGAAGAAGGTTCAATTTAAAATCAGTGTAAGACTACAAGGAAGGAATTTATTTACACTTACAGACACCCACATGCAATTTTGTGGAATTATCCTGCATTCCAGCATTTGTAATAACTATGTTAATATGATGAATGTTTTTTTTTTTTTTACTACCAACATATCATCAAGGTCACTAACACCAGCTGAGGCTGAAGTTGGTAACACAGAGACCTTAAAGTCCCAGGAAATGCAATAAAAATTATTGGTGGTTTTGTGTCAAGTCTATAGGAGTGACTAGAAATCATTCAATATTTGAGTTGGTGATTTACATCATTAGTGAAACTATTGATTTTTAGAGAGCAATAGAAAATTCCAGGCACTGGTGTAAATCTATTCATTGCACAACTGACTGAAAATCAATAGTTCACTAATGATGTCACTGGTAGTGTCTTCTTTTTTCTCTGGCCGTTTATTGGAATGGAATGTCCCATAAAGATTTGATGTTTATCATCTCATTTCCTGGGACCTTTAAAGAAATTTCTAGAAAAATATGATGGAAGACAAGTACTTACCCTAAAATTTGAAGTCAAGGGTCGGATTTCTTGCGGGCATTCTTAATTATCAACTTTTGATTTCTGATCTCACTATCAATCTCTTGATCATCATTACCGCATATTTGTCCTAATAAGTGCCCACAAAAGCAAAAGACCCTAACAATTGGCCCACTCGCCGACTTTTTTACTTGGAAATGTAATGATCAGAAATAATTGCCTCTCTATTTTCTGCTTGGTAAGTGAATTTTCATTGTTATTTTTGATCAGAAATGTTGCATCTCGGATTGGTGTTGTAAGTCTTATTTTTTTATTTTAAAAATGAATATTTTTTTTATTATAATAGACAATGTTTGTTTTGGCCTGTAAATGACAATACTACCAAAAAAAAAATGTTGGCAACGTTAAAAAAACACAAGTTTAAAAAAGAGTACGAAGCCATTATAAAGTTAAGCATAAATCTAAAGATAGCACAGTATACTCAAGTGCGTCTGCCCCATGGCAAACTTGGTCCATTTCTAGGCAATTGAAAAGAAAAAATGACCCTTTACCACTATCAACCTCCATAAAGCCTAAATAAAATTGATAGATTTCATGCTAGAGGCGTGCTGTAATACCGAGTTCAAAAACAGTTGCTCTTCTTGTGAGGTAACCAGAGAGCAGCGGGAACATTCTTCGTCATCTTAACCCTCTCCTTTAGATACACCACTCTCTTCCTACCAGAGAGAGAGGGTCTCTGAATCATTGAAAGAAGGACCAACGCCAACAATAAGAATCAGGCAGTATACGTGGTGCATCTTTAAGATTTATAACTTTATATGGTCGTACTCTTTTGGTCCCCGCCAACTTTGTTGGCGAATGGGGACTATAGAAATGGTGGTAGCCATCCGTGTGTGTGTGTGGAATCCATCTCGCAACATAGATGTATCTCAAGAGGGGGTGGGTGGGGAACCAACGTGGCGTCATGTTGGCATGGGTTAAAGTCACAAATGGGTAAAAAATAGGGTCAAATATGGGAAAAATAGGGCCTCTAAATCGCTATATAATAAACGTTGTCACCACGATATCTTTTGATTGGAGCAAGTTATGGGTGTCCATCCCTTCGCACGCCTAGAGGCCTCCAAGTAGGCTGGGATGTGGGATGAGTTCGGAGGAGGGGCATGTGGCATTGGTCAAAGGTCAAATGGGGTCAAAAAAATAGGCAAAGGCAAATGGAGTAACATGTTAAAACTTGGTATTTTTTTCGTTTTGCCAACATTTTTTTGTAGATTCCTTTATTTTGTGAACATTAAATAGCTGTGCCAAGTAGAATTGTTAATTTTGCAAGAAACTCCTGTTTCTGCGAACAGTTTATACACTTTATTTGAGTGTGTGTGATTTATTACAACGTTGTCTGTAATATACTCGCTGTCGACCTGGAATGTTATGTGGTTTATTTACCTATTAGTAAACAAGTTTTAGGGAATTTGAACCTAGTGAAATATTTAATAATCACACTGGTGAATATGTTTATTATCTATAAGTAGTTAAAATTTCATTATTGAACACTGTGTAAATTAAAGTATTCGAAGTCGATTGTTTTTGTTTTCTCGTATATTCAGGTAATTGTTTTGGTTTCTATATTGCTTTTAACATGGATTATAAAATAGGAAGAGCTTGAAGTCAAGGGGCTAATTGATATTATATATATACTTATATACTTAAAATTTGTTTTTCTTAAGACATTTTTATCTCCTTCAGTTAGTGAGATATTCATATTGTAAGCGTCTGCAATTTTAGGCCTTTTTTCACAAGAATAGATTAAAAAGGGCATAAAATTGTGGAAATGTATTTTAGTAGTTCCTTTTGTTGATAATATACACTGTTATTTTACGTTTTTTAAAGAAAGGGATTACTGCTTTGCATTCCGTAAGACGTATTTTACGAAGAGACCTTATCAATTTCATTGCCATTCAATAAGGAAACTACCTGTTAATTTCTAAGCTTATAATTTCATAAAGATGCCATTCAGCATCACTCAGAAACCGTTAAACTGGTAAAAACTCCTGGAAACCGCGTAAAAAACCCAGAGAAGCATCCTTGTACAGCCTACATACCCAAAATTAAAGGAGAATACCACCAGAATTGAATACTAGTCCGTTCAATTAACTTAGATGTCGCGTTTTAATATTTCCAAAAATATACGTTTTCGAAATAAAAATTCACGAAAAGAAAGTTGTTGGGTATCTTTGGACCTAAGCGGTTTTTCCTGAAAAGGAATGAGACATTTTAAACCTTCAATCTATTGAAATTATAGGGTAGTTTCACCCTCGTTTTGAAATGAGCTAATACAGGTTTGGTAACCATTAGTAATTCCGTTTTGTGGAAGGTTCCATTGACTCCACTTAGTAGGTAGTAAAAGTTGTCGTCGTCGTCGGAGGAGATGATGCACGATCATAGCCTATTGCCGCCACTTTACGTAGAAATGAATAAGCCAACTTGTTCAACAGACAAATCCGAACCCTTGTTATTTTGCTCGAATTTTTGCAATACAACAACGCGATATAAAGGTCCACAGGATTAATGTGACATGGTGGCATTCAGGAGAGCTATTGATTCTTTTGTTCTAACAAATTGAATAAACAGGGAGGACCTCGTTTAAGTATTCAACGATTCATTTATATGGCCCATGCATTAATGTACGCGCAAACACCTGAAATCAAAGCAAGGTTCACGAATCAGTAATTGTTCCTAACATGCTTTTGAAGCGCCCCTAGTTAGTGAATGGGTCTGCCATAAAAGTTTCAGGGTAAAAGTCATAGTCACTTGCGACCAGTTTTGTCGTTTGTCAATAAAAAATCAGTGTAAATTGAATAAAATTTCAAAGAAGAAATATGTTTTCAAGTTGGAGGCCCCAATGATCTGGTTGGGCCAATGATGAAATAACAACTTTTCTTTCGTGATTTTCACAAACCGATATTTTTGGAATATAATTAATAAAAACCGGACATCTAAGTAATTGAACAGACAATAGCATAATGCTGATAAGGTGGTGGGCACCACCAGACTCGAAAACTGACAACAACAGCCTATCCAAAAGTAAAATCCATAATGTCTATCGCTTAGACCGCTGCGCCACGAGGGAAACTTGTAGCATAAAAACCGAATTGTTGTATATGCTAGTAACTTGATGGGATCAGTAATGTTTAACAAAAGAATCGTTAAGCTCATTTTTCTTCATCATCATCATAAGCATAAGCCTTTTTGTCAGTCCCCTGCGGACTAATGCCTCAACATGTTTCCATGCTGGAGTTCGGCCTACCCTTCCACGTGCATAGTGCGGGTTAGAAGGGAGCCTGGTACTAGAGTGATGAGTGCAGGGGATGGTCCCCTACTCTTTTCGATAAGGTCTGCAACTTTACTGTTCAGGAATGCTACCCTGACACACGGGACAACCGATTACATGACTCTCAGAAACCATGAGGCGCCGGGCACCCATTGATACACCTGCACATTTTACGCAATGGGGGAGCGAGGAGAAATTCCATAATAAAACTGCTGATGCAAAGATGCAATTTCGACATTACAGGAAAGATTGAGTATGACCAAGAAAACCAGACTCTGGCGGGGCTCGAACCAGGCCGACGATAGATCTTATACTATGTCGACGGTTCAGCGCCTTAACCGCTCGGCCACCTCGGTGGGGGGGGGGGGGGGGTGGGAGGGGGGGGGGGGCTCGGGGGTAGGGGGGTGGGGGGGCGATTTTTTTAATTTTCTTTGTATAAAGTCAAGTATTTTCAATGTTAGCAGAAAAAGGCACATATGATGAAAAATTTATGAATAATGTTCTAAATTTCGCCCAATATTCATTTGTAATAAAGGCTGTAGGTCTGTGAGACCGTCTTTTTAAGTCTTATTTGCCACTAATTATCGTTGTCAAATCACCATTGAAAACAGTTCTAACCGTCGTTTCCGTTTTCTTAATCATATCTCTCATAGAACGTGTCACATATCACAGTAGAATGTTTGCTTGGAACGGGACTGCTCGCGACTTTTTTCTCGACTTATTTGTAATGCTCGTTTTATTGATAAAGTTTCACTGGTTTGTTCTTATGACTTTCGATTCAAAATATTTTAAAGATCAACTGAGTATTTATAAATTGTGGTATCATTTCCGTCCTAAGTAAAGTTTTTGATAGCTATATGTTTTAAAAAATTCACATTGTTATTTTATGAAGATGCATTAATGTAACAAACTGCCCAAAAACTCTTGATGTTGCTGATCTTGACAATAAAACTGAATAAGCGAAATACATACCATAGAAAGATTGGAAAGTTGGAACTATAGATGACTTATACTTCCATGCCATAAACTTCAATGGCCGAGGTGACATAAGTGTAAAGAAAAATTCTTACTCTCGTGTAATTTTATGCTAAAAGTCGTGGGCTGGAACTCGAACCGACAACAAGAGACTATCCAAAGTTAAATCACTAAGTCAAAGCTTAGACCGCTCAGGCCACGAAGGAAGAGCTTATAGGAATGTAACACAAAATAAACAAAAAAAAAAAAAAAAATGTTAGTATGACCAGTAGTGCTGGTCAAGTAGTGATGTGAACAAAAGAATCCCGTTAAACGTCTATTTTCTTTGCTAGAGTGAATTATCTTCCAATATTATCACTAAAAGGCATATTATGAGGATAACTAGAAATTATGTATAAGTTTGGCTACTATCCATTTCGTAATAAGGTGTAGGTTGGGAGACCACTTGTAAAAGTTTCGCACTTTCCGCTAATAATCATTATAAGTGACCGCTTGAAAGGTGACTTCTAATCATCGTTTTCGTTTTCTTATTTATATGTGAACATGAAATGGTCCAATATACTTTGGGGGTGAAAACCGCTCTGGTTGTATATTGCAAGCGGTTAAGTGATTATTGATGAATTGCCATCCTAGGCTATTTCTCGTCAAACGCCCGGAAACAAAGGAAGTGTGTTTCTGTTAATATATTCACAGTGTGTGTCGTTTGTATCATGGGTGTTTTAATGCTTTTTTGGCTGTGGTGTGTGTTTTTTAGGGTTATTGTTAAACTTGTGGAACACACGACCGTGTGTCTTAATTTGAGGTAATTTTATCTTTCTACCTTAGGATAAAGTTCCCACACAATATGATCTAGAAAAGCTCCCAGTATGGTATATAAATGAAAAGTCTGCTTCATCTCAAATTGGAATTGAGCATTTAGGTGATTAGCTTTAGTATAGTGATGTTTTAAATTAGTAATAAAATTAAAATTATATTTCAAAAATGATGAGTAGTCTTTTAAAGGAATTTATTGGTATAAATCTATCGGCACATAATAATGAAATATCCGCTAAATATGACGTACCCAGTGGTTGCATGGTCATGGATATTCCTTGCGAAGAAAAACATTTCATGTAACTCGAAGCAGTCGATGATTGAAGGAAGCACACGTTTATTATTTATCCGCTATCGTGTTGCTTTTTTACCACAAGGCCATGTTTAGTCTTTCACACCAATTAAGAAGAATTGAAAGATGATCGGTGGTTAGTCAGTTCTGGCCTGTATGAAAGACTATCGCGTTACTTTTAACATTGGGATAAAAAACACAGATTTAATTTTAACGTTTTCCTTTTGAAATATATAAATTTATCAAAAAATTGCATACATTTGTGCTTAATTTTTTTAAAATGAGCCTGGGATTCTTGAGACATATAGTTTTTAAATATAAAATTAGGATACTCTACATCATACAAGAAGCGCTACTCGCGTACATTGAAAAGTACGTAGATGCGGAACAGAGCATTAGGGGTTTCGACACTGATCTTATACACTGGATGGAAACCTGGGCATTCGTAATGAAGCACTGATGGCCATGTGGTCATCCAAAAAGAGCCCCAAGCAGGTGGTTAAGAGCGGTCATTATATATACAAAAATTGTCCCTTGACCTGTGGATAAGCGACATAACAGACTACAGAATTAAGCCAATTCGTGAGCTCATTGGTATTGAGCGTATGGGATGGCAGTCTCTAAAAGCGTGCACCCAGGATACAACTTCGATTAAACAGGTGTGTCTGGAATGGTATTGTGTTCGGTAGACCAAGATGCCCGCCGTTGCTCCATTCATATAATATACAATTAGGGTTGTGTAGCCAATCCATTGTATATAGATCAGTGGTTTAAGTGTGAGCTGCGATTAACTAAATATTACGCAACCCCTTTTCAAATGTCCACGTTTCATGGATGTTAGGGTTTAGGCCAACTAAAACTTTGTAATCAAAAATGATATCTAAACACCCCTCTTAAAATGTTTCTCATTGAGCACTGAGGTTTTAAAAAGTGTAGTTTTCTGTGTGTTTTTTTGTTTTTTTTTTTTTTTTTTTCTGGTGTTTGTTTTTTTTTTACCAATAAAAATTCAAAACGAATTCGCTCCTATCCTTTGTGTGCTGAACAAAGTTCAAAAGGATGAGGCTTGTGGCAAACTTGCATGTTGATATATGCGCGTATGGGATTATTTCGCTGGCTTCTGTGTCGGTATTGCATGCGGCGTGTAAATAATAATAATAAATAATAATCAGACATTTATTATAGCGCCTTTTCCACAGGAGACAAAGCGCTGTTGCCTATATATTACGCAGTCATCAGGAACTCATCACACTCATTTCGCTCACCTAGGCCGGCATGAACCGGCCAAGCGCAACGCCTATAAGCACTTAGTTGTAATATCCCCATAAAAGCAGCTACACGATATTCGCTTGGGTCGAGAAGCAAGTGAGGGTAAAGTGGCCTTGCACAAGTGCAAAAAACACATTGGCCACAGCGGGGCTCGAACCCACAACCTTTGGATCATGGGCGGAAGTCATATCCATGGACCACTGTGGGCCCTTAATATACCACACGGAATAATAAACATGGTGTCTTCCAGATCGTTGCTTACAGTTGTGTAATATTGGTCGGAATAAATCTGGATTTTTTCGCAAGGAATACTCTAAGGCCATGAAAACATCTGGTACGTTTTTATTTAGGGATATTTCATATATATGTTGCCGATGAGATTTATACCAGATAAATCGCTTTAATGGTTGGTACACTGTAGTGAGTACTACTTCTTAAAAATAACAGAGCTTAAAGGGGCCGTGTTCGATTCGTCTTTGCGGACCCCCCTGATTTACCCCGGATGAGTAGATCGATTTTGATATCAGATGAAACGGCCGTATTTTTATCATTGCGTCCTGAATTTGAGCCCTCGAATCCATTTCATTCCCAAGCAATAAACAAAAAAAACCGCGTCCGTTTTAGTGGTTAAAACAACTTTTATTAGCACAGTATTGAATAGGGCTTTGCAAAACATGCATTAGTGCGTTACCATCAAAACCGGCAAGTTTGTTTCCCACGGTACCTTGATCCGCGGGTGTATGTGCAAGTGCCCAGGCTCTCATATCAAGTAGAGAATCCCAATACACATAAAATCGGAACACCCACCTTTAAGGTGGTCATTGTCTAAAATTGTCATGTAGTCTCAGAAATTCCAGGGATGATGTGTGCAGTAAAGGTGAATTTTGACAACTCAATCACACATGTTACTACACCCACGGACAGCTGTACTACTTATCTATCATTTTGAAGGCTTTAAATTGGTTCTAAAGTGATCATGCTTGCCACATACAGTTGTAATTTACGCCAACTTAAGGCATGTATTGCCATCATACCCCCCCTGTATTGGCCCAATCGCGTGGCCTGAAGTGCATCAGGAGGATATGAAATGAGGAGTAGAAACTCTAATTTGTTTACTTTTCTTGTGCTACAAAATTCCTTAATGCCACTCCAGTTTTGCCGTACTGTTGTACATTTTGGGCTAATTTCATCCATTGATTTCAGGAAAATTATGTAATTAGGAGCACAAGATTTCATTCATCAGTCCACCATTTTCCAGGGACAGATAAGGAGAGCAGACGTGAAAAGTGAAAGGACCAAATTCCTCTGTCCTTACAACAGTTTATGACCTTACGCAATAGTGTAGATTAAAAAATATACCAGTATGTGAAGAAGAAGCCTAGCCCCTTTTGGACCCCGGCTTTGCAAGTCCTGTATTTCCCACATTTTTGCAGATATGAAGCTTGTTGGCATGTGCTATTTTCAAGGTTTCAAAACCGGTTTGTCCCCGTCAACGGGGGTGGCCGGTACACCTCACACTCAGCAACCCTGCTGTGTGGGATTATTGAAGCAAACGATAATTGAACCGGATCGAAATTCCTGATCCAATCCACAGGTTTTGCGGCTGGTGGGTGGGCCTAGGCCTTTGGGACAACCTATGCCCCACCATACAACGGCAGCATGTGCTGGATGGCCAGGCAGCTCTCCAGAGCTGATTGCCTTTGGAGGTAGATCTTTCTTATTCATTCTACCAGGGTAACCAGCTACCCTCCTCACAAGATTTCCTTAGAAAAATAGAGGCGGGGTGACAGTTTAGCGGCCGACAACTCGGCCCTGCGACAGTTAGTACTGGTTACCCAGGATACCGTAGAAGGCCCCAGGAAAAACCTGACCTGACAAAAATAATCAGAATCGATTTCACATAACAAAAAGTTTGCACTACTTGCTGTATATTGAAACCATTCAAGCATCTGAATCTTTCTGTCATGCAGGGCTGGTTTACATTGCAAAAGAAAAAATGTTAATTTTAATTCTAGAGTAGACATTTTCATATAATTCAGGAATCGGCATGAAAAATGCTTCAAATGAGTCCAAACAAGCCTAGTTCGGCTTTGGAGATGATAGCTTCACCAATGACAAGCAAGTCATTAGGTTTATCACCTTTTGATGCCTTCGCCATGCTGTAGTGATCTTGTAGCACAGTGAGTGGTGCAACAAGGCTCCAGCATTTGCAAAAGAATACCTGCACATTGGTGGTTTTGTGAGGGTTGAGGACTAATGAGGTTTTCTCATCTTTGAGTACTTTCCACTGGCTGCTACTTAAAAGAATTGTATTAGATATAAAATCCCTCTATATCTTCTTCATGATCAGCTCCACGTTACAGTGGAGGATTAAGATTCAGGCAGAGTGTCAGCATCTGCTGACCAGGGCCCCTGAAAATATTGCTGCAGGGCCCCCTTGGACACACCTTAGTCGCACTCTAAAGTGCGATATGCGTTGCTTCTTGCCGCTAAAGGGCCACACATTAAGAATGCTTTTGACAGGGACCTTATCCTGGAATCAGCCACTGCACTTTACCTAAGTGATGCTCTCACTTAAGCATATTGGATGCAATAGCGAAGCTAGTCGTCATCTGCTGTTTTTCAAGACTATGTATACCTTGTACTATGGGCATAGATTTTATGTGATTGGCCGTCAACTTCTGGAATAAGTAAAATCAGAGATGGCACTGCCGCCACCAGCATCTTTAAAACAGCTGCGATACACCAATTCTTATTTGTATTTGGTAGATTTTATTTGCTTGATAGTTGCTGTTTTTGGATGATGTGATGATGAATCTCCATACTATGATTTGTAAAGTTCTATGTTCTCCGTAGAGCACCATAGAAATTTCTTATTATCACCCAACATTAAGTTGGAAAAAAAAGCCATCTCAAATGCCACGGGTTATGCAGTATTATAAAAAATTGCCATCTAGGCCTTCCATTGCTGTGATAACAATCCCTGGTAGTTGAAGCTTTGTGTGTTAAGCAAACACATCTTCTTCATGGTCATCTTATTGTATCAGCCATCTGCCTATGATGAAACCTTGCAGGGCTATTGCGGGTTGCCCCTCTGCCGCCCTCCTCCTTACGCTATGGATCGCCCCCTTCCCACTCCCCCCCTCCCTAATTCCCTCGTGACTCGCCAAAACGTATAGCCAGCACCTATCCTCGTGGATTGCAACGTCCTCATCACTGCTTTCCCCTGCTTTTCTTCGATCATCTTCATGTTCAATCCCCGTTCCCTTTTACTATTCTTTGGTCCCGCTCCTTCCCTGATCGCCCCTCACGTCCGCCTGCATCCCTCCCGCTCCCGTACCGCCCTTTGCCTCTCCCTTCTCCTCTCCCTCCCCTCCCCCCCCAATTCCCCTGTGTCCCCCTTTTTTCTTATCACTTGTGAATTGTAATATCATCCGGACCTGGGAGGAACAGTAACGGGCGCCTTGCAGGGGGCAGGGGTCCTCCCTTACGAAATGTTAACCGACGACGAGTGCACTCATCTTTCTCTTACTTTATTCTTTTCAGCCACATTCCGGGGAAAGGGGGCACAACAGCTGTCAAGGGGGGGTTCGTTGCAAAAAGACAGCTGGCAAGCACCTTGGGTCTATATAACTGACGTCATAGTTTAGGGCTAAGCGGTTCATGTGGCACAAATTCGTAGCTCTTTTTTGCCCTCGGCGGTCCAGGTGCATCTGTATGGAGTATATAGGGATATCCATCTATTCTCAGGACCCCCCAAAAAGCTCGCCGGGGCTAATATTTACATTAAAAAGTAGAGTGCACCCTTTTTTGTACCCCTATGGTTCAGATTATTCATCCAGAAACACCCTATGTTTTTGTAATTTGTTTGACACACCTAACGACCAACGAAGAAAGTATTTCTCACCTGAAAGTTACCCGTCTCGCCCCTACGAGACGAACCCAAAATTTGTTGCGGCGAGGCCCAACATCTTAGAGCCGCACACCCCGCCATCCCTGCTTCGTAGCGAATACAATTGGCTTATTCGCTTAAAGGTGACTAACTCAAAGGTAGGATGATGGGAGGTTGGGACCGCACGTGTATGGATAACATGGGTTTTTTTGCTGCGGCAAGGCTTCCCGGCTCCTCGCACTCATTCGGTAATACTAATGCCGTATTTCTACTCTCCTTAACCCCTTCCGCCTTTTCACTTATATTAAAACCAACCTTCTTACCCTCAACTAGACCCAGGGTATTTTTATTTCCCTCGCATGCATAGTTTTCGTCTGGGTATTAGAACCCCGGCGACTAGACGAGAGGCATACCCCCTAGTAGGTCGGGGGACCAGGCGGCGAGCAACCAGTCTTTATTGCTATTGGTTCCCTATTTTGTTTTTGCCCGATACACGTATCTTCCCTACAGCTTGTTCCCATTGTGGAAACCCAACAGGAATGAAAGACATAAGACAAACCCTAAACTCAAAGTCACTCGTAGGGGTATCCGCCCGGTTGACAAGACAATCAACCAGAATGCATCAGGGGACCTGGACACAGACAGGTCCGTTGGGGGGAGCCCAGGATCTCTCCCAGGTCAGATTCCATTCCCACGTTCCGACTCTCTTGCGCCGCCACCCACTAAAAAAGGCACTCAGAGGGTGGGTGGTGGGGAGGGTTGGCGACGGGAAGGACACGGTGCAGTTATGGAGGAGAGATAAGAGAGGGGGCGTAGCGAAAGGGCCCCCCCACCCCCCACCCCCCAGGTGCAGTACGGTGCTGGCAGCCACGCACCCCCAACATCTAGCTACTCCCGCGACCCAAACACAGGCGGGCCAGACCCCCCCCACACCCCCACCCCCCCCCAACACCCCTCCCCCCCCCCAGCTTTGTTACTCCCCCCCCCCCCCTTGCACCCATCGCGGGTACTCTGCAGCGAAAAGGTTCATAAGCACAACATCATGGTGCACCCCCCCCCCTCACGGGGACACATCCCTCCCCTCACTCATCCCCCCCCCGTCTATTCTGTACCTGAACGATTCACCACACTCCCTTTATTTGATCCCGTCCCTTCCCCGCTTCACACCTCCCGGGGCCCCCCCCTTCCTCGCCCCCTTTCTTATCCCTTTTCCCCCTACCACACCCTTCATTCAATCCGCCTCTATTCGCCCCCCACTCTCCCCTCCCCCCGTCCTTCCCCCCATTCCTACATGCTTCAACACTAACTCCGTGCTACCATTTTCCTGTTTCAGTTCCTCCTCACCATGTCTCTCACCCCCTTTTCCCCTCCTCTCGCCTCGGGACTTGTACGCTCCAACATGCATTGGAGGTTTTTCCAACAGAAAGATTACCAGCAAGGATCGTCGCCGACCTTGCGAGCTTGGCAAATATGCCTACAACCAACCACTTCCGACCCAGCTCTCCCGATAATATCTTTTGCCCCGTACAGAAACCCCCATCCCCCCCCATTCTGGCCACTGGAGACCCCCCCTCCACGCATCATGGGGATATATCCCCCAATGCTCTTATTCCCCAACCCAGGCGACCCCACCCCTCCGCAAAATCCCTCCGCTACGAACCATTACCTTCCCCCCATCCCCCTTCCTCCCACCCCATCTACCCCCCAGCGTGGAAGAAGTCAGCGCGCGTCGACCTCCCCCCCCCCCTTGCGTTCGGGACCCATCAACAGCAAGCGCGGCGGAACACAAGACCCCCAGAAGTTTCAGTAGGCGCCCCGTACCCTCCTCGCTCTGAACGAGATATACATCATTGGGCCGGATCAAAAACCAGACGTAGCCTCATACGCGAAATTACTGATACTACTTAGACATCCCCGACCACCTGGCCCACGGACAACCACCGCCGCCCGGCTCATGCCCCCAACTATTATCCATAGACCTGCCCTCGGGACGCACGGGGGCTGACCACCAGTGCTAAACCCCCCCCCCGCCTTTCCAAACCGGGTTGGTTTCGAACTGCTCCATGTAGGGAAAACACTCGAGCGAAGAGGGGCCACATTACGACGCCAACTGATCCCAGGGAACAACTCCGTTACAGATAACGACAACTACACAAGGCCCACCAGTCACAACGGGGGAATGGATCGGACGGCCTGGTCCCTGGATGGATGATTTGAACGAAGGTCTTTCATGGGCACCTTTCTCGCTACCCAGTCGGGGAAGCGGGAAAAGCACGGCAAGGAAGCGGGAGGCACGGGCGACCCCACAAGAGCAAAAACTTTGATGAAAAACACGCTTTGGTGAACATATAGAACCGGGTGTCTTGTTTTGAGTCATCCCACAATGCACCAGGGTGGGGAAATTTCACCACTAATAGCGGTTTCATGGGGAGCACATAAAAAGTCCTATTCTTTTTAAACACAGTGGAAAAACCCTGACTGTGAATGCTCTTAGCCCACAAAGCGTTAGTAATTCAGGGACGTTTTGCTCAATGATTATGAAAGTCTTGTGGTTTCGTAAACCTTTTTTTTCGGAACACGTTTTATCACCTAACAGTACTCACATTGTGTTTAGTACAGTATGGTATAGGCACATGGCTATGCATCATGGCGATTGATTCAAAACCCCCTCTGGGTTTTGCCAGGTGCTCAAGCACGACGACGTTAATATCGAGGGAGGAATAAACCTCTGTGACCATTCACCGGCAGTAATATTACTGGTTACCAAATGGGTATGGAATTTGTTTATGAAATTTCATAAACTTGATCACATTCAGGTTAAAAAAAATGATGTCAGTTTTACCAGGGGTTGGATTACAGGGAGGGGGCGCGCGCCTCCCGGGTAATTGTGCAAAATTTTGCAAAATCAGCCCATTCTTGACCAAGTATTCAGCCAAGTTTAACCTTTCAGCCCCCCGGTAAAAATTTGACGTTTATCAAATCCTTGGATCCGCCCCTGGTTACTCTTGATGATAGTGGTTCCTTTTAATTTAGTAAAAATCTGTGAAATGTATACAACATTTTGCTTTGTCTTTTGATTTTGTACATTTTTCAGTGGAACGGTATCCTTTCCAGATGTTTAATCTGATCAAGTTCAATGGCCAAAAAAAAAAGGAAAAAATCAACCCGGATTGTTAAAATACACCCCCCCTAAAGATTAAAACTTTTTTGCCATCGTGGGTGCTTGCAGTGAACTTAAATGGCAAAGATGGTATTGGATTACTTTCTTTACCGGCTATGCACAATGAAGACTGAAGACCAGGGTGAGACAACGTTCACTCAAAAAAAACCAGGCCAAAAGAAAGACACCGATGGGAAAAATGAATTCAAGAACCACCCATTGCATTTTAAAAGCTGCACAGTAGTTGCTGGGAATAAAGATGGTAATGAGACAGCAGTGCCCCTTTATTCAATTTCTGCCCACTGGTATGTCAAAACATACACTTGACTATCAGAGGACATGATAGTGAAAAAACACCTCTGGGCTTTGCATGGTCTTTCTGGTGCCCTTTGCATATTGCTTTGATTTGGCCCATCTAACATTTTGATGCACTTTGCTGTGGGCCTTTGAATGCACGCCGCCGCATTACCCCGGGAATTTTTTATATGCGAGCTAGAGGGGGAGAACTGTGTTTGGAGTGAGAATTAAAAACTAAGTCAACACTTGAGAAAAGGGGAGACCATGAGTTATCTCCTTCTTAAACATTGTCAACAGTATTGCTTAAAGGGTGGTTCTGAAGTGACCTGCTATTTTTTTTTATTTCTTTCAAGGTGTTTTGTTTTCAAGAAGGGTGTTTTCCAAGAGGGAAACACTTCCCAATAGTGTAACAGACGAGGCAGACTTGGATTTGATTTTCTGCTTGCTTCCAAGATGTTTTAAAGGTCCATGGTCCAATCGCTAATAGCCTCTTCCCAGGGACCCAGATTTTAACTGGGAAGTGGTCAAAATTTGTTATCGGAAGAAAATACTATTTTTTCTAATTACCCTGTGAAATCTTAGGGAGGCCCGGAGGGGAGGATGTTTAGTTTGGATGTTATGAACACAAATATGCCCCATTTGGTCAACCAATATTATTTTTACACCAAACTCAATGCGGCATTACAAAATCACGTTTTTAGCTCTCACTTCAAAACGCGTTGAAATATCGGCGTGAAACTTTACAGATGGGGTTTTGGGGTGAAGGCCATAGTATCAAGATGAAAAATTTATAGACTTAAATTGGGTTATCCCCCTTTAAATGCCTATGATCATCTTTACACTCACTTGTACCCAAAAGGGGTCACATTATGTTATTTTTACCCGTGATGAATGACTTTAACACCATACTTGTGACCATAAGTAGTAGTTTGTATTTTTTATGTGTATAACAACGTGTTTCCTTTGACATAATGGCAGTACTTGCTTAAACAACTACAAACAGTTAAGTCATTATCCATGTACTTAATGAAGTCAATTTAAATATCGTTATTCAATCTATGGGGATACCAGGCTGGGTTTAATAAGTGGCCCTAATGGAAATTGAGTACCCCAGCTCAGGGCATTGGCTAAGCACCGACATATGCATATATGGGTCACTTTGAAAATGTAGGTCCTCAGACAGTGCTTTGGGGTACCCAATTTCCATTAATCACCCCAGCCAGGAATACCTGGAATATGGATAGCAACATTTAAATTGACTTCCTGGCTGGGTTTAACTGCCCACAAAGGCTACACTAGTGTAGATGCACCGTATACTTCATCATAAAGCAATGAGGACTTTAAACATTTTACATCCACACTAATTGGCATTTGTCAATAAATTTTGATAGAAAGTCATTGTTAAAAATGGAGTTTAAAATAAGTAAGACAATGAAGATAAATCAATGCACACAAATTACTTTGCAAAATTTTGATCAAGAAATATGCATACTATACAGCACTAATATATTTTTCAGAAAGAGACTTTCTCACACAAAAAAGCCTCTGGAGAGAGGAGTGTTGTTGTAGTTAACTGTGAATAATAATCTTCTTGTCATTCTCTCTATTTTCCCTTAAGAAATCCTTTTCAAAGTTAAATTGCACCTAGGTAAATTAAGAGATAAATTTAGTGTAATACTGATTGCATGATTGTTATGATTTCCATTATTTGACTTTTGATTGCGTGGGGTCTTTTCTGAAGGTTGCAAATATTTTCATTGTTATTGTTGACATTTGAAATGAATGGATATTTATAAAACAAGATTATAATGAGGCCAAAAAATAAATAGTTTGTTTAAGCTTCTTTTTAGCTAAAAAGCTAATGTGCTGTGCTGTTCCTTTTTTTTACAAAAATAAGGTATGACCTATGCGATGTTTTTTTTTTAATTTTAACTAGCACTGTGGTGTTTTTAGAAATATACACAGTTTATCTGTATGGACTTCCTGAACTGTGAAGTTCAATGGGGTGTGTCATCCTACATTTTGCTCACACTGCTCTGCAATGAAGATGAAATGGCTCAATGGCAGGAAAAAAAGTGTTGTCACTCAATTCATCAATCAATGTTTGAGCTAAATCTTGCAGCAAAATTTTATCCGCATACCTCCGCAGTGCCCAGTTCCAGTTCTTACGGGACGTACCCAAGGTCAGAAAAGTAACCTCCCATGGTTCATAAAACAAAATTCACAATGACTATTTGTAAGAAGATTGACTTGACCAAGTTGTAAATTCAAAAACAATGATTTAATACATAAATTATATCTGATCAATCAAAATATACACAATTAACAATGCAGAAAAATTATTATGTTTCTTACCTATTTAAAAATCAAATTAAACACACATCATCCCATTAATTTTTAAGTTCAAAGTTTGTGTTGGGTGCGCACCAGTCTCTGTAGAATCAGATCCACAAAAATCTTGGCGACACAATTCTTGCTGGCACAGTTCAGTAGTTTCGCGTTATCGCAAAAGTCCTTTTTCGCTAGACCGGCCGATTACTTTGTAAAGTCGTAGACTTGGAGAAACACTGGAAGTACAACTGCAGCTTAGTAAATGTCCATACAGGTACTCCATGCGGTAAAGGTGAACAATCACTGGTACAGAAGAAAGTCCTGCTGGAATGTTAATGTTAACCTTTGTTTTCCAAAGGCACCAAATTTGTGCAGCTCTGACGATTCTGATAACTTTCCAGAATTATAGAAATACATAAGATTACATAAATCAATGTTATGAAAGTCTCTCTTCTGTTTTGAAGAGGTTCTACACTCGGTGAAATCTCTTGTCAACTGGCAAGGAGAAATGACTTGCAACAGAATTTGTCCATAGCAAATTTCCCATGATGCAACAAAACAAGCGAAGACAAGTCGAAATTTCACAATCTTTTCAGTTCGCTGAAACATGTTTAAAGGAAGTCCACATCCTGTGCTTGAAGTGTTTTGACATAGCAATTACACAAAGTGTATTGTTCATCAACAGGTGTGCAATCTTGCTTCCTATAGGTACACAAAGAACCTCTATACAGTTCTTAGAATGACGAAGATAAGACACTGTGCTCCTATTGTCCTCTGACTGCGAACATCTTCTGACATGTTCTTACTAAGGAAGTTCTCACAATCTAATCCATTTAGAACTAGGTCAATCAGATGAGCCATGCTTATTGCACAACACATTGCAAGTTTCATATTAATATTTTCCAGTTCTCCTCACTCATAATTTATATGATTAAATTTAACATGATTTAATTAATATAATCCAGAAAAATAATAAAATATTCAGGGGTCTGTCACACAGTGCACAATCATTGTGACCAAATTGGCAGAAAAAACAAAACTATAAAACAAAATTTGTATCACCAATGTCACTCAAATAAAACATTCATAAAAATGTGGTATCAGCCTCAAGAGCTTTTCTCCATGTCAGTCTAGTCAAAGCCTTTATTTGCACAACACAGAGTAAAACGAATACAAACAGCATCCGAATTAAGGAAAAAATGTGATTGTCCCTATATTGAAAGCAACTTTCTGTATATATAATATACATGAAGTGAAATTATAATCTTTTTGGTGGCCTGGCACCAGACGAACTATTACTAAAGTGTAACAATTAATGACCAAATAAAAGCATTTCCAAGTTTCATTTGAAATTCTGAGCTAGTTTCTTGTCTTGATTCTTTAATGAAATATTATTTATAATATTCTTATATAACTAACGGAGACCTGGGCCCCTTGAAAAGCCAATAAATTTCGATTTTGTCAAGCGCTGTAGTGTCTCTTAGGGTTATGTGCAAATATAACTCCCCTTATGGATATGTGAGTCAACTTTTTGTTTTTGGGGCCCATCATCAGTATTTAAAAGAAAACCAATGTTGAAATTTCACAGTACATCTTTAATTGCAAATGTCAAATGACATTTTCCCCGAGCTGAGTTAATTGGAATTAGCATGGTAGACCCATTCAGAGTGTTTTAAACATGCTTTGTGCCCGGTCAATGTTCTTTCAGGTATTGCCTTAGAAGCCCTGTATCTCTGATGGTGATGGTAACATTCTTGACAAACCAATGACTTGTATGAAGTTATACAAGTAATTAGTAATTATACAAATGTTTAAAAAAATATCACCGCTTTCTCACTGAGATAAAAAAGCCTTAACAGTCCCCTCAAAGACTTTGACCATGCACAAAATGCCATTTGGTGATCCTTTATATACTTTTTTTTTTGTGTTTGTACAGTTTGGTTAAAATCCGTTAAGAATTTATTTTTAAAATTTTCAGTTGATTATGGAAATTTTTATATTAAGAGAGGTCAAATAATAACATTGTTCGTAAGCCGCCATGTTGACATTGGTGTCTGTTAATGGACCCCAAAAAATGGATAAGGCGGGGGAGGTTGAGCTACATCAGTTGAGTAGTGCGTTGTTGATCTATTAAAGTATCCTTTTGTTTGACACATCAGGTAGTCCTATATACACATAAGGTATGAAATAATGTTTGTCATACTGCAGCTAGGAATGTGGGGAAAACCCGAAGTTTCCTTCCACTCAGCAGAGAAGACTCAAAGCGGCCCACGCAGTCGTATTTTTTGCCCTACAAAAGCACTCCAACGTCACCAGTACGCTCATGTTAGTGGCCTACCCCAGGGAGGATATAAAATTTTTTATATGTGAGCTATATGGCTAGCCAATCTCAGCATACTTGACCTAAGTGAATCGACACCTATGTGCAATTATCCCCATAGCACGTGTTTAGTTAGGCCCCTGGGGGCCGGTAATCTAGATATTTATGCACGTAAGAGATATGATCGAGCATTGGACCGGACAAGGTTCGTCTTCCACTTACGGTTAGATTTGCTGAAGCCCAAGAGGGGGTGTTTGAATTACGTGGCTGTGACGGAAGATTTTTAGTAGAACTTAAAAGTGAACTCGGTTTTGGTTTTTCAACTAGGCCATTTTATTGCTAATTTTGCATATTGTGATGTGATCTGGGATGGAAAACCCGGCCCACATGTCACACAGGACAGTTTTGAAAAAATAAAGAAAATAGCTTAAATAACTAGCTGTAAAATATGTTATATTGTACTTTATCTTTTTGTCAGATTGTACAAGGCGTAACTTTTGACGTGTGTATCAAAGAAGAAAGAAGTAAACAGTTATGGAAACTTAATATTTCAAACTCTACAGTGATAGTAAAAACTCAAAATATAAATTTCCCACTATGAGGCGGGTTTTCCAGATCGCATCACATTTATGAACTCTGTTATTAAATAAGAAGGCAATTACAAAGTGTGACCATGTGAGGCATAGGGACAAAGCTGATCTCACTGTACCCAGAGGGTGTTTTGAATCAATCCCATGATGCATAGCAATGTGCCTATACCATACTGTACTAAACATATGTCAGTACTTAAAGTGACAGGAGGAGATTTTTTTGAGGATACGAATTTCTCTCAAATTGCACTGGATCGCTTGTAGACCACCTACCAAGAACGTTCCGAAGGTTTATTGGACAAACAAGTAAAAAGAAAACCGCAAAACTTGTTTTCAACTTGCCTGACTACCGTAATTGTCCCCATAGAACACCGTGCTTTGAGTTTCTGTCGTGCACGACAGAAAGTACTAAATCATCATCTTATTACATAAAGACGGTGTATTCGGCTTATTCATTTCAGGTGTGATCTAATACATTGGAAAGCATTCCAAATATGCAAAAAACGGGTTCAAAAAAAATTGGGGGCGCTTCTTTCTGGAAATCTCCTCATGTCTCTTTAAGGATAAAAAGTGTTCCAAAAGTTAAAGAACCACAAGACATTTCATAATCATGCAAAAAATTCCCTAAGTACTAATGCTTTGTGGGCTAAAATGGACATTAAAGTCAGGGTTTTTATGTGTTAAGAATAGGATTTTTATGTGATCACATGACCCTATTGAGGTGAAATTTCCCAAAACTGGTGCATTGTGGGATTGACTCAAAACACCCTCTGCACTGTACCCTTTTAAGAGTTGCCGAACCATTAAGACACTAGATGGCAAAGTCCAATTATCACCACAAAATTGTCACAATTCCCTGATAAATCTCTATGGGCTGTGTGTTGAGTGGCATTATCGCACAAGCAAAGCTCAAATAACTAATATTACCAGGATGTGTCCAGTGATACAAAATTATGAAACAGCTGAAAGTATTTTTTTTTTCTTTTAACTAACACCAGTGACACTTAACAAAGAGAATAATATGACAAATAATAAAATACAGCTGGTTATATTTTGTGGTTAATATTTTGTCCTTGACTGTAGCAGTTGCTTGCCAGTATTGTTTCAAATTATGCTGACCTGGGAGAACTAGGATAATACTAAAACAACAATATGTTTACTGGAGTCCACTGTGAGGGATTTTTAATGCGATTTTTGTGTTTCTGCCGTCAGTGGTATGGTCAACTAGAAATTGCATGGTTCTCAGTTTTTCTTCTCCCAAGAAGATTAATCCTGATTGACCCAGAACCTTCATGTGCAGTGGTCACAGAGTTCTGTGGGTGGATTTGCCCACCACCACACACATAGTTTTACACCACATTCAGCGGTTACTGGTACTTGGTACTGAAGTGTGTAAGAGTCTCATATTACCATGACCATGGTCCAGTGATAGCAAGAACTGACCCTGCTTGTTATCACTATTTCCATACCACTTTGAGAGCTAGCCCTCCCCCAGTGTACATCTGCAAATAACTACAAACTTGATTTTTGCGAGAAAGTTGCATTTATTTAATAATTTTGACGTCCGTGCGACCCAGAGCCTCTGTTAACTATGGCAGAGAGACGCGCATCTAGGTAGCACATGTCAAAATACAGGTCTCCTTTTTAAAGGGACCCTATAATTAGTTGAATACAAAAGAAAACCATCAAGTGGATTGTACTGTGCATTTTGAAATCTCACTTGTGTTGATCGCACTGTCATTTGAATGAATAAGGAGAGAGAAATTTTGAACTGTGGAGCAAATTGGTTTTATTGACTTGGAGTGAATTTGGATGTAACAATGAGTGTGTCGATATTCGAAAATTTCAGACTGAATTGAACGTGATAACCCAAATTGGTGGTTTTACAATGTGTCCTCGGGTAGTGTGTCCTCGGGGGGGGGGGGGGGGGCGGCACCCCACTATGAAATGGATAGGGCGTCAGGTCGCGCTCAAACCCTGGGGCATTGGGTGACAGAGGACTGAAAAATAGGGGTCTAACAGCCAAATTGCCCCAAAATAGGGGCTTTCAGAGTGATAAATTGCCAAAATTTTCGAAAAAATGGGGTCGTTGTGTAAGATTTTTGCAAATTTTTGGGTGAAAATTTTCAAAATTTTCTCCCAAAATAGGGGCCTTTGGTGACAGTGGTTAAATTTTTCACAAAATATGGGTCTTTGGGTGATTTCTTTTTAAAAATGGGGGTCGTTTGGGTGACCACGATGCTGAAAAGGGGGACTATTATCAAATCCTCTTCAAATCCTCTGCAAAAATCCTGTTGGTATGCCTTCACACACTATATACCACGCGTGTGGACATTGAAAACTGACATCAAATGAATGCAAACTTCGAGGACTTATCGCCTAACGATTAAATAACAACCTTGATTTTGGCATTAGACCTACAAATTTGAAGATTTGTAAGGATTCAATTTTGTATGAATGCAAAGAATTAATTAAAAAAAGATTCTCGTTAGCTTTGGTCTGTAATGATCCGGGTATTACATTCATGATTACACTACTGACATGCCCACCATGTCTACGATTCACGTTATTTTGGATTTTTGCAACTATTGGATCTCCAGCATACATCATTGCACAATATTAGCTCTGGTTCAGAGCCCTTGTTTTTTAGCCCACGCAATATTCGGTGGGTCATAGTACTGGTTTTTGAATCCATGGTTTCGTTCTGCGTGTTTATCTTCTATCGTATTGTCGTGAAATTTTATAATGTGTTTTGATGACGTGGGAAAATAATGCAAGCGTTTTCCGTTTGGCGACAATAATGGTGTTAAAGCCAAGTTTAGGGTCAAACAAAACAAGCTTGGGTTGAATTTGTTCGTGACTGTCATACAGCTCCTTTTTGGATGTGTGCATTGTAAATGCCATGAAAGTTAGTTTTGGAGAATAGCACACGTCAATCACACTAAGCCTCTGGCAAGCCTTCCCCACTGTCCAACATGGTCACTTGTATCCCCTTGATGAATTATACCTTAGTTGTGTCCATCAGTGTGCTTGCAATTAGTGTTTGTTTACACTTAATTAGGGTCACAAATTACCTTGCAAGGACACATTCCATGATGTCTGTTGTAGTTCCAGGCTCAACCTTTCTGGGCAGATGATGCTAGTAAGCTCTAGTACATAGTTTTACAATGGACTATCATCATGGTAAAGCCTTTCTGCACCTGATTTTTTAAAATGGTTTACATATTTCTCAGAATGTAAATTTGTGTTTTTCCATGATAAGCCCATTGCAATGCACCTTTGGACAATCGAATTTGGCACTAGTGTTGCTCAATTAAAATTATTCTGGTCAGTCAATATTTATATCCTCTACCCCAGTAAAATCATTTCTTTTCTCATTTAAAATAAATTTTCTGGATTTTCCTTGATCCACTAACCTTTCCTTCCTGTGTGTTTGTTTGCGTGTGTGTGTTTTCGTGTGTGTTTGATGCTGCATGTGGTGTTTGTGTGTCTGTGTAGTGTTGTCTATCTGTATGCCTGTCTGGTTGCACACGTCGATCGTCTCTGGCGTCATGTTTTGTATGTGTGGTGCTCGTATCAGGGATTGTCTTTGTAGTGCAAATGTCAAAAATAAGTACTTCTGAAGGTGCATTTCGTGATTTCAGCACCTTTCTGTTTTATTCATTGATCACTAGCTATCACTTGAGAAAAAACTTATTCTCAAAATTTTGAGCTGATCCCGATCTTGCAGTTTTGTGTTATTAACATTGCTCGTTTCCTCCCCACAGTCCCATCAGGCTACTGTGCTGTAATTTCTGTCCATTTACGGACGAAAATACAAAATTGTGAATTCTTACAGATGCGACCGATTTGCAGGTAAGATTGGGGCACCACATGGATTACTAAGGCTAATGGTTTCATATGACATAAAATCCAACAGTTTTTAGGTAGTCGGGGGACGAGGGCTGTGGATCTGAAATGCCCCTTTAAACATTATTGAACAATGTATTACAGTTTAACATCGGTCAGCTCCAGATATATATTAAATAGCCCTCTACCCCAGTAAATAATTTCTTTCTCATTAAATAACTGTCTGGAATTTCCCTGATCACTAACCTTTCCGTGTGGTGTGTGTATGTGTGTGTGCGTGTTGTGTGGGTGTGTGTGTGGGTGTGGTGTGCGTCATTGCTTGCGTGCAGCATGCGTGTGTGTTCTGGGTATGTTGTCTGTCTGTATGCCTGTTTGTGCCCGTCTCTCTGGCTGTCATGTTTGGTAGTGTGTGTTCTACATGTGTGTTTAAACAAGTCAAAAATAAAGTATAACCTTGTTGAAAAACAATGTTTTTAAAAGTATTCACCATTGCTCAAGCAGACAAGAAATCAATTTGTAGGTAACATATGTACATACTGTACTGTGTGTGCCGGTTGGAAATTATTTACCCACGGTGTAGTCTGTGAATTTATTTTTCCCATCATTTGAGGAAGGGCACCCCCGGCCCGGGGGGCGGGTGGGGGCACTGTGACTACTGGAAAAGAGGTACACAAGGGTATGTGCGGTCCCTTAACACACCCCCCCTTGTGCGCATCTCTCCAGCCGTTCCCAAGACCCCCCCGTGTGAAGCAGAATTCAGTTCTTAAGTCCCCCTTTCAGATAAATTTTTGGCCTCCAGAAGCCAATTTTAGTGCCAAATTTCAGCTCTTCAGCTCCCAAGCTGCAAATCCTCAAAATTTCAGTTACCAAGCCCTCTTTCGAGACAAAATCCGTTCCTCGAAGCCCCCAAGTTCGGAAATCGGGCCGCACATCCTTACCTGAAAATATTATGTTTCCCCCCCCTCCCCACAGGAGGGCAAAACCCTCCAAGGGCGTAAGTTTTAGAAATTAACATTAAACTGGATGGCATTAAAGGTAATTCCAAAAGTAACTCTCATTCCAAATCTCACCACATCTGTCCAAGCATTGTGGACTCCCAATATATTTCTGGAAAAAAAAATGATTTTTTAATGGGGAATGGATATTTCACCAATTCATTTAGGAAGAGCTGCCCTCAAGGGTTAACTTACAAAATAAAGTGGGGCATATGCAGGTTACTAATGGAGTTCGATGAGTTTTTGTTTTTAGAGTTTTTGTAATGTTTGGGTGAAAATATGGATTGAAGTTCATCAATGGAGTTTTTGTATTTTAGAATTTTGTTTGTGTTGGTGAGTAATATTTTTTGACAAAAACCAAATTGTTTGATTTTTATATTGAAAATCAGAAACACATTTTGTTTTTGAAAAAAACACCCTTCAAAATTGAATTAAAAGGGGCAATTATGTCAATTCTTTCAAAGAGTTCTAATGGAAGTTCATTGATGAGTTGGTGTTAGGGGGTTTTTGGGGCTTTTTGGGCGAGTGATGGATTGAGTTCATTGATTGAGTTATATTTCTTAGAGTTAATTTTGGTGAGTTAGGAATGGAGTCATCAACAAGTTATTGTTCAGACTTTTTTAGCGTTATTGTTGAGTTTTTATGGAGTCATCGATGATTTTGTTTAGAGTTTTTTTGATGTTTTGGGTGAATTCTAAATGAGTCCCGTCAATGAGTTTTAAGTTTATTTGGTAGTGAGGTTATGAATGGTTCATTGATAGTTAATGTTCTTAGAGTTATTTGGGTGAGTTATGGGAGTTCATCGATGAGTCAGATTTAGTTTTTGTGATAGTGTTTGGTGATTTTATCGGAGCTCCCATGAATGAGTTTAGTAGAGTTCTATTTGATATAATGTGAGGGAAGGATGAGTTCATTGATTGAGTTATGTTGTAAAGTCCTTTCTGGGTGAGTTATTGGATGGAGTTCATCAACCTGTTTAGAAATGTTTAGGTTTTTTTGGTGAGTTTGTGGGCAATTCATTTGCAATGAGTTATGTTTGTGAGATGGTTTTTTTTCTGTTGTTTGGTGAGTTTGGATGGGGAGTTCACCAATGATGAGTTGTTTTTTGAGTGTCTCTGTTTGGTTGAGATATGAGAGCGTTTCCTTGTTAGTTTATGAGTTCTTGGTGGTCGCGAAGGCCGGGTGGACCCGCCTTGGATCTATTAAAAGGCAATTATTTCTTTTAAAGCATCTCCATTAATCATTTACCAATTAATTTCCTCCATTCCAATTAAAGGGCCCTTCGGCCATTCTTCTCAGTTACACTGAAAGGGCTATTCATCCATTTGCCAAAGTTGCCATTCCATCACTTACCTTGGAAAGGGCATGCAATTTATTTAAAATTAAAAGTTGCCATTCCTTCATTTTTACAATGAAAAGGGCATTCCTCAATTTACTAAATATTAAAAGGCTTTTCACATTCGCCTCTCCATTCACCAATAACCGGCCATTCCTCAGTTTACCATTTAAAGGAGGGCCATTCCCCAGAAAGGGGCATTAATGATTTCTGAAATGGTTAAATTATAATTGCATTAAAGAGGCATTATGTAATTTTTCAAAAAAACATCTACAGGCATGTATTTTTTTGCACCTTTGAAGAAGAGCACCGCGTTCATGTTGACCTCAAATACTAAATTGTACCATACACTACATTGGGTTCTATTTTGCCAAAGCATATTAATTTTTTTATGTCCATCTTGAATCTGATTTGTCAAAAACTGGCTGCCAACCAAATAACTTGTCTTAGGGGGTCTCACTGCATTTCACTCTCCAAAGATCATGCCCAGTTCCACACAGACATGGGTCTATGCATCATTGATGCTCTCGTTTTTTGTTTTTTTTTTTTTAGTTAATTTTTTTTTTTTAGTGAAATCGCGGTATAATTTGGCCCTAAACGTACGGAAATGTTCTCTGGGCTCTCTGGCTCTCACATCCTCCTCCCTCAAAACGGATTGATATATTGGCGGGAAATTTTACGGATTGGGTGGGGTGTAAAGGCAATTCCCGGGGTTTGGTTTGGGGTCGGGACGGCCTCCGAGACAGTCTGGAAGTAGCACCATATCCTATACATTTTTTTTGGCCAAAAAGGGACCCAAACCTATATAGCGATGGAAATTTAGGGCCAATTTAACCCCAATTGCCCATTTAATTTCCCAAACTGTTTGGCATTTTAAGCAAATTTTTGCTCCGGATTTGAAATAAATTTTGACTAAATTTCCTTTCCCCCACAATTTTTGAAAATGTTGGCTTCCGATTGAGAAAATTTGACTATTGTCCAACAAATTTGAGCAACCTTTGAAAAAGAACACCTATTGCTATACAACCAAAAATCAATTGACATGAAAATCCAAATTAAATCTATCTATAATTAAATCTGGCCATCCCTTTTAATTTCATCCCACTGCAGGTTGTAAACCAGACCTGCTTTCTTCAAGCTAATAATCTATGTAGCGCTAAGTCTAGGTTATCTTTAGGCCGAAAATGTTTATGTCATTGTAATTCGAGGACCGCCACAGCCATGCAGTACAAACAATTAATAACCTAGTGACGCGAGTGCGTCATAGATTCATGCGTGAGTGGACATCAGCCTTGTCTTGTATTATATAAATAGTCAGGCGGAAGGTCACCAATTATTTCTTCTAAAAATATGTTAATGATCATGATGCTAATTAATGAATACAAAAAATAGCTTAAACGTATTGTTCAACTGATATATGAGGTATCTTTATCCTCTTATTCTTTTTTTGTTTCCAAAAATAATTTTAGAAATAAATATCAAAGAGGTCAAACTCGCCCACGCGATCACGATTTAACGGGAGAACAAAAAGGTCACAAAATTTGCGTCAAAATAACACGTTCGTGATCATTAGAAAGTCTTTCAATGAATTAAAATACTTAGTATAAATCAATCTTGAATGTTTTACAGTAGGCCTTATTGTTCTCTTTTATCACCAATAAATAATTTTAAATAGAAATAGCACAAAGGTCAAAACTCGAAGGACCATGGGTAATTAAGCCACGAACATGAATGATACCTCGTACCCTAGACTACGGTACCTACAATTAACGTACTTACTCTTTGTCAAACCACAGGAATTCAATACGCATCTACTACTGTTTACAACATGTTTAGCTATGTTTACAACACGTTTATTTGCAATCTCAATGAAATCTCAATATCATCAGCAGTTTGAATACAAAAACCCCGAGCAATCGAGAGACACATGGGAAGGTATAACCTGAATAGGGTACACATTCCACCGGCGACCCATCCTGGGTCTAACAATGGGCAAGCCCTCCAGGGAAAACAAACATGGCGAAGTTCGATATTTGATAGTATAGATGTAGATGGCTGTTTTGTGTCGCCTGGCCTTAAGGCTGGAAGACACACAGGGATCACTTTGTGTCCACTGTTGTTGATGATCTGTTTGTTGTTGATGTCTGTTGTTGTTGATGTCTGCTTCTGTTTGTTGTTGATGTCTGTTGTGAAAAAGGTTTAACATTTTGCCTGTAATATATACTTTGATGGATTTAAACAAATCTTGGAATAATGGTGCACCATGGGATCCCTATTTGTGATAGGTCAAAGGTCACATACCAAGGTCAAGGTCACATACCAAGGTCAAAGGTCATGTGAGGTCAAGTTGTTAATATATGATTAAAATGAAATTGACTCATTTGAAAGTTGAAGTTCATTACAACCAAACTGTGGTTAATGAGTTTTATATGCAAACCTTCATTTGTTTTATGATGTCCAAGGTCACATATCAGGTCAAAGTCATGCTAGGCCTAATCATTTCACTAACCGCAGACGGCAGGCGACACAACGGTCCGAGGACCGATGTTATTTTTTTTTAGAGGATGGTAAAATGTATTTCTAAAAGTTAAAGGTAGCAGGTTATATTCATAATGCTGTTACATTCCTTAAAAAAGAACTAATACAAAGAATAACATTAATAATATAGCTATAAAGTATTGTTTTGAGAATCATACCAAATGTTTTTCATTGGGAAAATGTAATTATACTTACCTAAAATTGGATTAAACACTTTTGGTTCTGACCATGTACAATTCAAATTGGCTATAGTGTATAATGTGTTTTGGGATGCGGTTGACGGCAGAATTATTCATTCACCTTTAACATGTGGACACTGTCGTATTTATATTTTCTGGCATGTATAATACTTTTGTACCTGCCATGACATTGCTTTTGGAATGTGAAAGTTCTGTGAAACTAAGTTTAAGCATATTCCATTGTTGATGTTTTTTGTTACTAATAATAATATTAAATCATAATTTTTTCTCTTTTCTTATACCATTTTTTCAGCTCAAAAGTGATGGCAATTCCAATTTCAACTTAGCTTCCTTTTCCTCTACCCTGGTTTGTACAATTCAACGTAACCTTCGAGAGGACACCTCCTTTGAAGATGATGGCAGCAATGGACCCCAGAACCTAGTATCACCACACTCCCCTAGATTTATAGAGGATCCTTACCCGTCATTATCCAGGAAGATACCATTACTGAAAAGAGGGATGCCAAAGTGTGGAAATACAGACCAGCAGTGGAGGTACTGGTTAAGGAATAAGTAAGATGATCTAAGGTGCTTTCAAGCTAATTAATGTAATATTAATTAGAAAAATCTTATTTTTTTTTATATGGTGTGTACTACATATAAACCAAGTGTTGTTTTTACATTTTTACTATCTGTTGGAATACCATTATGAATGGACTCGTGTGAGAACTGATTTCTGCAAAGAATTGAATGTGCACTTGCAAGCAATGATATCTCTACAGTGTGTTCGATTTAAAAGTACACAAAATACAGGTATCACTGCTGTGTGAGGTACCACGTGAGTGGAGTGTACATTGACAGTCATGCATAATATAATGTGTATGACACATGAGTATGTCCACAGCAATTATGTGGAAATGACCATCATTGATTTTAAAGATACACCACTGCAAATAAAAACATCTTCCTGCCATCCTTTGCTCATTGTTTCCAAATAATTCTAAAACATTCTTCAATTTAATTTGCAAAATTAAAGCAATTTTTTACCTTTAACATTGTAAAGCATGCATGGATCTGGAAATTCCAACAAAATGTTTAGCTGATTTTTGTTCACTTTTGAAAACCTGTGAATTTCGTTGAAATTTAGGTTGTGCTTAATGAAAGCACACAAAAATATTGATGCCTGTTTCAATGACAAGATTAATTTGATACCAAAAAAATGCATAGAGACCCCTATTTGACAGGGTCCAAAAAGATGGTCTATAGTAGCACTGTATATCATAGTTCCATGTGGGGTCTTGCTCAATTCAATTTAAAAAAAATCTGGGAAGCCTTGATCCTCTACTGTTTTGTGCTTTTTGTGTGACACATAATGTGTCCACAGACATGCACAGATGCCTGTACTCCCTGTGACACATTTATGTGTCCATAAGGGTGCATGGAAGTGTGTGTGTACTTGGTGTGAGACAAATGTGGCTCATTCTTGAGTGTGTTCAGACTTGCGAAAATGTCTGTGCTCGGTATCACACGTGTGTCCAAAGTCGAGCACAAATGCCTGCAATTTGTATGGCACATCATCATGTCAACAGAAGTACACAGATGCAGCAGTGATTCTTTGACACACTTTAAAAAAATAAGCAAAGAAACACAGAATGGTTTTGGTGTATTTTGGGTCAGTCAAATGAATGCAAGAATTTCTTGAAAGGTCATTTGGTTTCTTCCTTCAAGCGCAGATGAAGTAAAATAAATGCTGTCTCGGTGTTCAAAAGGTTTTGCACAATGAAAATGGCATCTTTTCATTCTATGTTATGCAATGCTATGTAATTCTTCCTCATCTCCCACCCCACCAAAGATTTTTTTCCCCATAATATGCTAAATATGGTCACAACCTTGGTGACCATGCTTTATAGTTCTGTACAGCTTCAAGGCTGCTGGTAGTTACTTGAAGGCTGAAACTCCAGATGAGGTTACTGGTAGTAAAAACTTGACCAGAACATGGTGTGTTGAGGCTGTGACAACTAGACCTGTTGAAAGTCACATTGATCAGGATTGCCTGGAGGCAGGAGAAGGTGTGAGTAAAGGAAAAGGGTAACAGGAGTTGAGAGATTGATTGTGTAACCATTTCATTTCATCTTTTTAATTTGCATACCATTAGTGGCATTTCAATTAAAGCCATGAGAGAGAGAAGAAGTTGTTTTGGTGGGAGTAACAGGTTGGTTTTACAGTGTGTCCTGAAAATGTGATCCTTTTAGTGCTGTAATTTCAAAATGACTGAGAATTATTTAAATTTTATGGCAGATTCTAAATGATGAATTATTTTCGTATATCCTGTCCAATTTTCGTCTGATATACGTTCACTGGTTTTGCAACAGTATATTTATGCAACTCTACCTCAAATTCCCCATTCCAAGTTTGCCTTAAAGATCGTTGAAGCACATTTCAAAGTTGAAAAATTGGAAACATGTCTTTCAACTTTCAAAAAATCTTCAAAAATGATTTACTCTAAATATCTGTCGGTATTGTTTTATCCATGGTCTTTATCATCAGTACAGTATTTTCCTATACTCAAATTTAGAATTGTAGCATAGCAACTTGGTCAAACTTAAATTTTATCATCAGCGTGTGTGTGAAAAATCTATGTGAATATTGTAATTTGCACTGGAGCGATTAAATACCAATGAATGGAAATAGTACATGTACAGTATGGTATGAACCATTTGATGGAAAAACAACAACATCAACAACAAACAAACAATCAGTAACCACTGAATATCAACCTTGAGTTACATCAAACACTATGACAGATGTCATTGTGAACAGAAAACATTGCCCTAATTTTGTCTTTGAATGACTATTTAGTTGACACAATTATATTGAGTTGAGCAGAAATAGAGAGGTTAAGGACAAAGAGACAGGAGAATAGAAATAAAACAAGCATCTACATAATTGTTTGTTACATCTTTTAATTGTGTATTTATCAGCAAACTTGGAATGACTTCAAGGTGTATCTGCCTTTGTTCTCAAAACCATATAAGTAAATCAGATGGAAAAAAATGAACAGCATGTGGAGAAAACGATAGGCTTTATGAATATAGCACAAATTCAAGGTTTTTAAAATAATTCTGAAATTACAGCAACAACTAATAGGATTGTATTTTGGGGACACACTGTACTTTGTTGGATTGGTTTATCAGATACTTTTTAAAAGAAAAATCACCTACACTGAATTGTCAGAATTAGAATCATTTTGACTTTTTTTTGGTGAAAAATGGCTCAATTCTTTTCTTTTACCTCTCATTTGATAAAAATGTGAAAATGGACAAAAATGGTAAAATTGTTTAGGCCAATTTTGGTTAATTTGTTGGGCCCATAAAACAAGGTGTTTTTTTTTTCATGGTATAATATGGTATTTTAAACTATGCTTTTATAGTGAAATGACATTGTTACTTTTATGTTGCCCATTTAAAAATATACTGATAGAACACAGAACAGTAACACGTATTGTTTGTTTTTTACTAACTTTGTTGTTCATTTTTGTAAACATTTATTTGATTGCACAAAAAACATTCAATGCAATTTTTAATAAGTTCAAGCAGTTGTAATCATTATTAGCAGCCTGAAGATAAAAGGTGGTTTTGTTTGTTTTATTTATTGAATGAAATATAGTTGTCATTTTCTAAATTTTGGTGTGTCTGTGTGTGACCTGGTTGAGAATTTTACACAGAGTTAAGAGGCATTGTAAATCCTTTAAGCCATCAGAAGTCCACCAAACCCATCATAATCTCTAACATATTAATCCCATGGAAGAATTTCAGTGGGTTTGGACTTATGATGGCTTTAGTACTTACGATTGAGGGCAGCATCCTCCAGAAATCCGAGTCAGCATTTAAAATTAGGGGGGGGAATATAAAAAGAGAAATAAGTGAAATAGTACTGATCCTTATCTTATAGTGAGTCCTCTCTGTGAATTAATGCACTAAAACTTTTTAAAAAATGAGTGGAGTTCACCATACAGCCAAAAAGGAGCACTATGAGGGTCTAAGAATGTCCATTTTGTAGCTATGTGGAAATGTCATTTTATATCATATATCTTAGCTAAAATAATTTCATCATAAAGAGACCATAGTTGAATTACCAGGGATGACTTTAACACAATTTGCCGTTAGTCTTTTATACAGTCTGTGTATGACTTTTAGGGCATAAAACACTGAAAATGCCGACTTTTGGGGCTATATTTTAACTAAATTGAATTCACTCAAAAGTTTTAGTTACATCTCAAGATAGGTTTAGGATTCAGTACTATTTGCACCTTATACCTATTTTTGCCGGGCGGAGACCAGCCAGTATGAGCAAATCCGTGTAACTGACTGACTGACTCTGTGCCGTTATGAAAGTTGTTGCCTATGCCGATCATTTTACGTCTTGACCAATTTCAAAGAAACACCTTATTAGCCTACCTCTTGAAAGCTTACAGCTGGTCGGGCCGTGCGTGATCGCGGCAAGGAAAATAATTGTTACGGCTACTATAATCGTTTTACTATTATAAAACAATACAAGAATAAGCTCTTCAAATTCCAATTACAAACCGTCGAGTACCAAGCACCCACTTTGAATTTTAGAACAGAGTATTAAAGTTCTAATTATAGTCGATCTGCATCATAAATTGTGTCAGTTGGGCTCAATGGCGCTGCATTATTTTGACACCACTGTCAAGGCTGCCCCCCCCCCCCCCGATTCGGTCCAAAACCAGTTCGGCCCATGAGAATTCGGACTCAATATCAATTAGGTACAGTAGTTGGTGTCACGGCAATTCGGCCCCTCGGTAATTCGGTCCCATTTAGGAAAACGCGTGTTAAACGATAACGTGGTGTAACCTACTTAAAACCTTGGCCTACCATTTTCTTACGAATCCAGGATCATACTTAATAAGATATTTGATTGTGATATAATGTAAAAAACAATCATTGAGTATCATTACAGTAGACCCACTCATGGAAAAAAACTTTTTAGCTCCATCAATGTGGATAATTTAGGGTGTTGTAGTCTATTGTACAGTCCGGTTTTGCAAATTATAATAACTATTATGCTTAAATTAAAATTTTTAAGCCATGGAAATCTAATAAATGAAAGGAAAACAAATTTGTGATTTTGGATCAATCAATTTAGGCATTAATTCATCTTACCTTATGGCCACGGTGCCTTATGGAAAGGAAAAAGAGACCAGTATACAGTATTAATTGCCATGCAATTTTTGTGAACAATAATGTAACATATACAATTTAGCTAGTATTTATTGCGACACAGCTTTGTTTTTACACTTAACGGCAAGTGGTACACGCGGAAAGCGGTTCATCCAACATAGGGGACAACAAAAAAAAACATGACCAAAAAGAATTTATATGTGAAACAATAAACTGTAACATCTTTGGGCCTGGTAAATGATGTCCATTATTGTGATACTACATACTCCATTTATTAGGCTACATTTACATCGATCACCCAAAAATAGTACTGTGACTTTCACCGTTGCTTAGTTTCCTATAGTGCTTAGTCTAGTCTACTGTGAAAGGCCCTGGGATTTAACGAGGCTCGCCTTAAGCTAGCAAATTGGTATTGTTACCCGTATTAATACGGACTGAAAATCGACGGATGATGATAAATAGATCGATGACAAATGAAAGCCCAGTAAAATTCATTCAGCATTTCTTGACCCACTAGGCACTCTCAAAGCAAAATTTTCCTCGATGGGAGAGATGCAATAGGGGGCTATTATAAGTGTGTTGATAAAACAAAAAAACAAGGTAAAAAAACGACTACGAGATTCAGTGTACACAGAGTAGCAGAAAGAAAGTAGAAAGGCAACCGATATCACAAAATGACAAATAATCAGATTAAAATTGCATGGTGTTTCATTTGGGTCGGTTCGGAATTGGGCAATGGGGACCGAATGAGGATATGGGCCGATGGTGAAATTTTACTGAGACGAAATGGACATGTTTTTCCATTGGGAGAGAATTGACCATCGTGGGACCGAAATGACCATCGAGAGACCGAAGTGACTGAGTCCGAATTGGCAACGAACCGAACGGACTGGGACCAACAAACGTAACGGCTTGCTATTGACCTTTGGAAGTAGTGTGAAGGTTTTACTTTTAAACAATATTCTGGACTATCATGTGAGATGAAAGAAGGTTAATTTCAATCTTTTTCCGACGTTATCGATACCTCAAGATTGCTTTATGGAAAGAATTAGTTTCTGCACACAGGCTACGAATTCGGCAACGTTGTAACTATTAAAAATAAAAAAATAAGAGACTTAAAACGATGTTAATGGTGCCGAATTTTAAGTGGGTGGCAGAATACTAAAATTAATCCCTTTGATCCGCCATTTTTTTATTTTGTTTTTGCAAGCCCCACATGTTTTCAAATTAAGAAGACAATGAGACTGCCTCTTTTCTTGACAGTTGCATTTATCGAAATTGGGCACATTTTGAACAAAACTTATCTAGTTCCAATTGCAAACCCTTTTCGCAGTTTATCTGATTTATGTAATTTTTTTTGGATTGGTTTTTGATCGAATTTTTTGATCAAAAAAACCAAAGTATGCAAAAAGGTAAACAAACCAAAACTAGAAGTAAAAATGATTATAAAATGTTATGCATTTCTGTGAAAAATGTGTCCGGACCCATAGATGTTGTAGGCCTATGATTTTTTGGGTAGACTTGACGCGGCTAACATGCCAGTCTCTGTGATGGCACAAAGCACATGTCAGAAGTGATAAATTCGTGTTTAGAACTTGAAACGATCTGGAATAACTAAAATTGTTCCAAAAACTATTAACTACTCAGAAAGTTCACCGTTCACCTGTTGGTTTACCAGGCCAGGACTCAGCAGGCAAAAAAAAAAAAATTATATTGGCGTAACTTGACTGGCCCTAAAATTAGGTCCCAACCCGACATTTTTTTAAAACAAAAAAAAAGTCTATTCAAGCTGGAAGTACATGACTCATGAGTAGCTGCCATCTCAGCTATGTAGAGCCTGTCAATTGTTACTTTTGAGTTCTGTTGGGCAACTAGTGACACTTTATTACCATGTGAAAATTAAGTGTAGCAGAGAGTGCAAAGTGTCACGTTAGTTTCAAAGACACTAAAAACAGGAGAAATATTTAACGTGTCATTTTAAACCTTAAAAATGATCTACATAAAGTAACACAAAATTCAAAAATCAGTCACGTGCAAAGTGCCCCCTTTTGATGTGACCCATCACATATACATTTTTCAATAACCGACCAGCTATACTAGCTACAGCTAGTCTTGTTATATTCCTTTATCAAAACAACTTAGTACCATGTTTTTCTGGATATTGGTAGTAGTTTTGACCTCTTATGAAAAATCACCCTGCCTTGGGGAGGTCAAATTTGCATCACAATATATTTTTGTTGTCAGCATTGTGAAATGCTCGAGTGAGATCTACAACTGGCAAAATCTAAAAATATTGACGTAGAAAAACTTGACCTTCTGATGGACAGTAAATAAAAAAGAATACTTTTTTAGCAAATTAAGTGGGGATGGTATAGTGTGACTATAGCATAATTGGTAGGCAGACAGTTTTACTACAGTTTTACTCCTATTGTGATGTCAAATCCCTTTGTTGCCTAGCATATTGGTTCTAAGCATTTTTGGATAATACTGTACTACATGAATCCAAAAAAAAATTGCGCAAGGATTAAAGATGATCTTGAGCTTAATGCAATCACTATATCATAGATTTGTTGTTGTTTTTATAAAACGCATCTAATATACTTTCATGTGTTGAAAAAATGAAAGAAATCAACTGAGAAATACCCTAGATATGGCGGATTTTGTAAGCACACCCCCTTTTTCAACATTCCTATGGGATTAAACTTGTGTTTGTGAGAATGCACAATATTATGATGCCTTTGTCAACTTAATAAATGTTACATACTCTTGAATATTTCAACTATGGATTAATCAATGAATCTATTTATATACCAATGTGCCAAGTGATATGACAAATCCAAACAGCAATTCACCTGCTGCAGAGCAAGAAAACAAGATCTTCCCATTGCTTAGGATATTGCTAAGAAATTAGTCCCTTATTGGCATAGTTTGTATCTATACCTAAAACCCTTTTCATTTACACATCAAGATTAATTGGGTGAGATTTTGTGTGAACATTAAATTCTTTTTGAAGATCAATAAAGGAGATTATGGCTATTCAATGAATAGCCATAATAGTATTCATAGATCAATTAAACAAGATAACAAGGGTCATTGTTACATTCATAATGGCCTATAAGACCCGTAATATACAATAAACAAAATATCTTGCTTAACTGTATAAATCCCATTGGAATGGAGGAAAAAGAGGTCTGCTTACAAAATTTGTCATATCTGGCTTATTTTTCAGTTGATTTCTTTCATTTTTTCAACACTTGGAAGTATATTAGATTTGCTTTATTGAAACAACAATGAATCTATGATTCAGTGATTTTATCAAGGTCATCTGCAATGCTTGCAATTTTTTTTATTCACGTAGTATTGGCTGTAATAAATACTCCAAACATGAAATTTTTCAAAAAATGGGAATAATTTTTATTATAAGTCATTTTGTTAAGTCATATTTCCATTGCAAACCATAGCCAGCACTATCTGGGATAACCCGGTGCTCCTGCACAAAAGGGATCAATGTTTGAACAAGCTCAACAAGATGCAACAATGCTAGCAGAATCCATCCTAACAAACTTTAAAGGTGTTTCGATAGTCTTTGGGACCCTCTGATTTCCCTGGAATTATAGTATATTTCAAATTACGTGATACTCCATACATAAATCCATAGGGATGATGGTTCAACCCCGGCCATGTGTAGACTAGGCCTTTGTTGCCATCACAAAACATATTGTGTCCATGGTACAAAGTTACTTTACAGAATCGGCTTACTGGAAACTGATGCATTCAGTTTTACAATGGTCTGTTAATGATAGAAGGACTTGTCAAATCCGCTTGTGCTAATCTCTTATACAAGTTGGGCCCACTTCTTATGGCAAAATATAACTAAACTAAGTTGTGTTATGTGTGTATTGTATAATTCATATTTCTTTCTTCAGTACTGTGATAAAGAATGATATTTTGTAGTGTCAAAGATAAGTTATGTTCAAATAACAACATTTAATGAAATATTTGCAAGTTGTTTTCATCCTGTTACTTCAAATGAAACATCCAAGCTATCTTAGATGTGAAACAATGTATCTTATATCAACATTTGTTTACTAGCTACATTACTATACATTGTATGAGTATCATAAACTTTTCTACCTGTGGCCATTAAAATATTTCCTCTTACCTCTCACGGTGAATGGACAGACCTAAAACTTTTAATGAGGCCTCACTTATTTTGAAATCTACTATAGTATCAATTTGGATATCAGAGGCCTTGTTCTTCCTCATTGTCACCCTAAAATTTCAGCCTTCGAATCCATATTTTTCCCAAGATAGAGACAAGAACTGCCTTTTTAATTGTTAACTATCACAGTTATTGAATATAGCAGTTTGCATTGTTGCTTCTAAGATCAAAACTTAGTTTGTTTGCCACAATATTTGATGGTGAGTGTATACAAGTGACAGGCTCTCATCACATAGCGAACACGATAGACATAAATCGGAACAAGCACCTTTAAAAGATTTCAATTTGATCTGCTCAAAGCAATGTATAACAAATAATAATCAGTAAAAGATTAATTATTGAACCACTAACCAGATGCCTGAAAATGTGGTATTACATTTAATACGGACTGACAACATCCAAACACCACTTCGTTGTAATGAAAACTAGTAATGCAGCAATCGTTCCAATCAAGTCTCAGATTGTTTACCAGAAGAGACAACTGAAATATCAATCAAGTCCTTCCCAGAAGAATGCAATAATGGCAATAAGTAAAGATAGCTAATAGTCGGATAAGTATGCAGAAGCCCAAACGTGATCTTGTATTTTGCGTCGCTGTAATGATTGCCATTTCGTGCACAGTATCGAAATGGGGAAGGCCAATTCTAGGAAGGTTGGTGAGCAGCTTTAACTCATATCAAGAGACCTGGTTCCATACTCAAATCATGTCTTATATCATGTACCATGAATATATGTTATATTAATCATATTGTACAGCAGCAAGTCGAGATTGATAATAATAACAAAAACGTGCATGTTGCGTTGGTATTGTATTTTACAATTTGGCAATTTCAACATTTGAAAAATAGCGACATTTGCTAATAAATTGAAGGATTTTAGTCACATCAATGAAAGGGAGTTACCAAATGACAGAGGACCTTTTTGTAATAGAAAGATGATTTAATATTTTTCTGTCATGCATGATAGTTAATCAATTATGCTCCGCTAGGCTGATTAGGACACAGTAGACAAGTTAGAGTTTTGGGTTTTATACCTATTTGTCCCACAAAACTTAGGCCTAGGTATGTGTTCTACAGCCAATCAAGTGCAAATTTGAGAAAGTTGAATGTATTTATTTAATACAGTGAGTACGAGTCAAAAATATTCATGTAATATACACATTTGTTGATTAGAGTTATGGAAAACTTAAAAGTTGGCCTACAAATTACCTGGATGTCTTTATCCTCATATCAATGTCCCTATCTGTTTTGGGGTATGTTATTTTTATGTGTAAATATATCTCTGTTCTTCCAATGGCCTAGACTATCATTTGAGAGCAAATTGAAGAAATTTCATATTTTGTGAAAATGTGCCAGTGCCGCTTTAAAGGTGCAACGAGAGATTTCACATATCAGGTGTCCCTAAAAATATCAGAAGTACTGATTTTTGCCCTGATGTAAAGCTTTCCATCAAAAATAACCCCATCTGAAAGGATTAATCTGAGAAATGTTTCTTTGGTTCAAAAAATGTGAAATTACTAATTTCGTATAGGAGCAAATACGAAATTCAGCCTATGTTTTACATTGAAATATAAGCAAATCAAAATCGCCCTTTTCTCTCTCTTTTAAGATATTTCTGTAGCAAAATACAAGGTTAGAAATCTATTGAGTGTCTAGTCTATATGAAATTACTATTATGACACAATATTTGGATGCCTCAAAAATCTCTCGTTGCACCTTTAACATTGGTTGGGCATCAAGAATTCTTTGGAGTAAATTTTGGACTGTGCACCATTGGGTTATCTTTTGCAAGCTATTATTTAAGAAAAAAACATCTCTGTTACCAAACTGTAATAATTTTACATAAATTGTGGGGATTGCATAGATTTGTGGGTATCCCCACACTATGGGCCTGCCCTTTGTAAATTAATTTCATGAGATTAATTTTTGTATTGTATGCCTACAGCTGTGATCGGAATCATACAAGCCAATTCTACGAATAGTGGTTAGCCCAGAGCACTAACATCTCCAAAATCAACTCATGAATAATGTGCCTGGACACGAAATCTGTAAAAGAAATCAAAATACCTGCAATGCCTGTCTGCCTAAAGCTTTCAAATATTTGTCCTCCTGTCTGTGTTAACGTATATTGGATTAAAGCGTGGATGGTCTCCTCTATGTATGTTTGATGCAAATCATGAATGTCGTGAGAGATTTGGAGTATGTATGCTGCTGTTGGAAGCAGGGAGTAATGGGGTGTTTCAATCCCTGGAAGAATGGTGAAGGAAAATATGATGATTCAAGATTTCATCCCAGGTTTATGTTAATAGGGATCTGTCACTTTCAAGGAAAGCCTGGGGTAACCTCATATTGTTGTATGGGCACGGATGTACATGCAGTATGTTGCATCGCATCTGGGTTGGTATACTGTGCTGGTATTGTCAATGTTTGAGTTGAGGCTCGGGTTAGGGATGGTAGAAAGGATTTGAGTTTAGGGGTAAGGTTAGGGTTAAAGTTAACCCTGGTCTACCTGAGCCAACACACCCAAAGAGCACCCTTTTGGTTTCCCTTATTGAACATCCAATTCCTTTAAATTTGGGACCACAGGATAGCTTAGTTTTTTTTCTTACCATTGGTATCAAAATAAGTACAAACATTCCCATTATGATGTCACTATATGAAGTCATAAGTCAAAGCAAGTATGAGAATTATAGATAGAAGGTGGAAAATTTATATTTTGCAAGTTTAAGAACTCTAAAGCATATTCACTAAAATGCTCTGTGCATATAAAACTAGTCATTTGCCATCACTTGGACCAAAAAACTGCATGAAAATCCGATATTCTTAACTTTTTTGTGAAAAATTAAATTTTTGCATATTTTATGCTGTGTGTCAATGGAATTGACAGTTTTGCTGCCATGCAAACTTTATGACATCATTCTGACAATACTAGGCATGTTGATACTTAGTTTGGTATCAGTGGAAAGAGGAGGATCATAGCTTTCCATTGGTACCAAAAGCAAGTGTTTGTGGTATTCCAACATTGTACTGGGCGTGTTGGTACTTCTCTCCCGAAAAGGAGGGGGTTGTTACCACTTCCTATCCATCACTTTGGGATCACCCTGTACCCTACCTTTACACTGGTGGGTGCTTGTTTTTGTATGAAAAGGATTGTAAAAATGTCAATTGATAATTAAATTCAATCATTTGACACCAGAAAAGGGGGGGGGTGTTAGGGTGCAACAAAACTAGCAAAAACTTGAACTTGGGGGGGGGGTGGTTCTGAGACGAGGGGTAAACACAAAATTGGGCTTGGCTAAAATGGCCCAGTGATATTTTGATACACCAGGTTCAGCTTGCCATGCAGCACATACACACATCTGTTTGTGTATCTCACAAACACACTACAAACTTTATGCATTGTTAACAGTGGGGGACAGTGTTTGAAGAAAAAGGTCCTATTGTTAATTTAGGACATTCCAATTGGATAGCTAAATTCAATGTGTCCCTATTGTGAAAGTTCTTGTGGTGTGTTTGTGCACTCTTACCTGGATGACCCTTAATAATAAAGAGGAATATCCACCTGAACCTCTGTTAAAATGGCCCAATTCTAAAACACAAGTGCATTTGAATCAACCTATAAAAGTTAATTTTGCACACAGGCAGACACACACATACAGCACTACACATCTTTTTGTTAATGTGACTTTCACAAATGCATCTTCATCTGCCTATTTAAAGTACAAACACTCTTTTATATGCTGCTTTTGTGTTTCTGCTTGTGTGACTCTACCCCCTGTAAAAGATATTTAACAGACACACAAAAAAAAACACAAGATGAGCTTGTGCACAAAAAAGACACAAGTATACTGCTGTAAAGAAACAACACATATACACACACATTCACAAACCCTCACCATGACCTATACGCACAAACCCAAATGAGCACACATACGCAATCAGGGTACAAGGACACGCTGCCGCAGCACCAGCAAGCCGTAAAGCCCATTGGTGCCTTCGCTGCTTCCCCTCAAATCCCAGCCAAGATTGGTAGTGTTAGCACAGTGCTTACACTGTCTATTTGCCCATGTGTAACAGGCCTCCTCCAGACTTAGCCGGCAAATGCTGAGAGCAAATAATAAGAAGTAGGTGCCGAGAGAAGCGGTTAAGTCCATGTTCTCCCGTATGTGAATTTGAGCGGAGTACTCTTTTTATTTTCTTAAATTCTAATAGCTATATAGCTTCATATCACTTATTTTTGTATTACTGAAACAAATCTAGATGGCAATGTTGCTCATTATTGAGTCGTGATTCTTCATAGCTAATTGAATATTGCCAAAATTCCTATGGTAGTAAAAAGCAAAAAGAATAGATGTAGTAAAAACTGGAGTAAAACAACACAAGGCAGCAATTCAGCTTACCCACTTTTTCCACGCCGTGTTGCGAGTAATGAGTACGTGGTGAAATCAAATACAGATCTTGTTTCTTTGTCAAATTGAAATCTTGTCTGGTCGCCTTTTACAAGGCATTGGAGGGGTACCGTGACAGTTGCCATTAACTAGACTTGGTCTTTGATGCTCGGAGAGAGGAGGGAATTAGTGTGAAATCGCATTTCACTTCTGCAACGTGACTCGGATACAGTCATTTTATTAGGCTCTTTTTCTAGGAAAGCAAGTTCAGCCATACTTTGAGGTAGATGATTGTGCTTCTTGAAATTGTGTTTGATGTTCTAGAGTTTGGTAGCTGCAGCTGTCAATGACTCGAGTGCTCGTATTCATCGCCTTTTTTTTTCAGTACTGAGAGAAAGGATTAAGTTTGAAATCATGTTTCATCATTAGCCCACGTGGATTAGGTTTATAATCTTTTTTTCTGCTAAGCTTTCCGTAGGATTGCAAGTTCCTCCACTTGCGAAGAACGGATCTTGTTTCTGCTAATCGGGTCTATTCGTCAACGTCGGTGACAGTTGTCAGGGTTTCTTTGATTCTTTGAAGAGAGGAATTGAGAGGGATAGAGAGAGGGGAGGATTAGGTATGGCATCGTATTTCAGCTTGGCAGCATAACTTTGATGGATGACTTTCAGTGATGACTTTCTGGCGAAATGGTGGGAGTCGATTCTGTGACAATTGTCTCTTGGGAAGTCTTGCATTCAAAAGCAACATTGAGAACATTAAGTGGTTTAATTTGATTCAGGTACATTAGAGAAAGGAGGCATTTACAACATTTTTTATTTGTTAAGATTTTCTCGTTCATTTGTTCATTTTCATCAATTTATTCTCTGCTTTAGAGATCACTTTAAAGCGGCACTGGCACAATTTCAGAAAATATGGAATTTCAATTTGCTCACAAATGATAGTCTAGGCAATTGGAAGAATAGAGATATATTTTACACATAAAAATAACATATCCAAAAGCAGATAAGGACACTGACATCCAGGTAATTTGTAGGCTAACTTTTAAGTTTGCCATAACTTCAATCAACAAATGTCTATTACATGAATATCATAGACTCGTATTCATTGATATTAAAACTACAAAGGTCACAGACTGGTCAATTAAGGTGCATGCCATGGGAATCAACTCTATCGTGCGTTTCCTTGTATTACAGGCCATTTCCGCGTCGTCTGCTGAATTAATGTCGTCAGCGACATTTATTATAAAATCGTTCTGTTTACCCCTAAGCACGCTGATTTGGGCTTGATAATTTCAGGTGAGGGCTAATGTGTATAAAAGCTTTATAACCATGCAGAAATATGAATTTTGAAAAATCTAGAGGGCGCACTATTTTTCAAATGTGCCAGTGTCTCTTTAAGAACACATACTCTGTACACAGTGTGTCTTCTTAGTGATTTCTAAAAACCCACCCTCTTTATCATGCTCCCTGCTGACATGATTCACAGTATGTGTTCTTAAAGTGATATCTAAGAACATATGTGTATCATGCATGCTCAATGAGCATCATTGAGTGGCATGTCCAGTGAAATGCAACACACCTTAAAACACAAGCTAGCATTAATACAGACGTATTTGTTTAGGTTGTTTGCCTAGAACAATTGACGACAATGCTGCCAGATCCTGTTTGTGAACAAAACCGGCTCTTGATGGCCGGAGTGGTGGCAGCCGGAGGTAAACACCTCAAGGACAGCACGGACATAGCCGTGCTTTATGTACAATAGCAATGTCAAGAAGTGCCATTGTGGGTTGACCATCTCACATTGCAGCAGCTGCTCTGTGTTTTGTTAAAAGCTCACTTTTATGTGGTCATTGTCATTTTGCAAGTTGTGTAATTTGAAAATGCAATTATTGTAATTACAGTTGGCAGTGTGGGGCTTTCCCAAGTTAAAGTGAGGTAACTGTTGTGTATAGACACTAGGATTTGCAGGCTGAAGTTGCACATATGATGCTATTAGAATTAATTTTTGACATGCTCTTATTCCCCAAAAAGTTGTTTTTCACAAGTCTTCAAGGCTCAGTACATAACTTGATAATATGCTTGCCAACCCTTCAAAATCCAGTGCTAGGTGAACAGGAGTCATGCATGGAATATGCATGTTTTAGGGGAACAATCGCACTGTAGTAGAGAAAAGCAACATATGACATTGTATTTTAGTTAAAAAAAGTTATTTTTTAGACTGGTGTGAAACTTCTGATTTGATTTTGTACATTTGCAAGCATTCTGCATAAAACAATGGTTTCAAAAAAAGTATATTTTTCTGGCAATGTCATCGTGTCTCTGTAAGGCTTTTAGTTACAGCAAACCTGTTAAAGTTAATAAAAGTACAGTTTATCACAGGCAATTTGTCTGTAGTACCTCAGTTTATATAGCACCCTAAACTAAACAATTGTTTTAACTTGAAATTAAAACAAATTTTGAACAATCTTCCCAAAATTCCTCTTAATTCAATTGCTATGGAAATTTACCACTCTGAAAATTTTCTTGGGAATTTCACAACCCTACAACTGTGGTCATTCTTTACTGCCGATAAAAACTCATACACGAGGTAAATATTTACAAGCCAGGACACCAGCTCTACAAGTTAACAACCAAGGTCATGTAAATCTGAAGTCAAACCAAATGTAACATTTTTTTTAAATCAAAATTGAACAAAAACAAATCCTTCCTGCTCAACTTCCTGACCAATTTTAGCAATCGGTAAAAATATGAAGGGACTCCCCGAGAGGTTTATCCCGATATAGGGGTAGTGACGTCATTGTGTCTCGCGGGTGCCGAAATAAGGAAAATACGCAACAATCACTTTGGTGTGCCGAGTGACGTCTGCCGTTCACATTGAGGTTAAGTGCTTTCGTTGCCTTGATATTACGGTATGTATTCGGAGCTTTAGTTGCATCCAGCCAATTTCAAACTTTAAAATATTATCATTGTTATTTTTTCAGTGATCTCTTGCGTGTGCTTGTAACACTCTGCATGCAAGAGTTGATTAGAGTCAAGTCAACTAACATATTATTCCTCACACAATTGGCAACTAATTTTTAAAAAATGATTAAGGTCATGCCGGCATCTAAAATCGGTATTAAAAATGCATCCAAATGGGTCTAAAAGTGCTTGGTCTTGGATCTTCTCAACATTTTTTTAAAGAAACCTAAAAAATCACTAACTTTGAATCCTATAGTCTTAAAAAATGGCAGGAGGATATTTTTTTCAGGATACAAATTTCTCTGAAATTGTACTGGATCGGTTGTAGACCACCTACCAAGAAAGTTTCGAAGGTCTATCGGACAAACAAGTACAAAAGAAAACCGCAAACCTTGGTTTTGAACTGGCCTGCTATAGTAATCGTCCTTATAGAAAACCATACTTTGATTTTCTGTCGTACAAAACAGAAAAATACTCCATCATCTTATTACATAAAGACATTCGGCTTTTTCACTTCAGGTGTGATCTAATACATTGGTAAGCATTCCAAATATGAAAAAATGGGTTTGACAAAAAAATGAGGGTGATTTTCTCTGGAAAGTGTACTCATGTCGATTTATGAAAAAGGACATGCTCATCAGAGTTCAGCCCCCTGAGATAAGTGGTTACAAAGAGTGCTAAAATGATTTGTTGAGTCAATCAGTACTTTTGTGAGAATGATGTTTGGGCAGAAGAGGATTTGGCTGAAATATTCCTAGAAACTCTCATTTTATTGGTTATTTCAAATGACTATAACTTGCAGTTGACCAATCAGAGATACTATAAGAAATGTAGTCGTGCCCAGGGGGTTAAATGTGCTTGTTCTGATCATCTTTGGGACCCTGACCTACGCAGAAGTTGTACCAATTTTGGTATCAGATAAAAGGTTGTACTTTTTTCATTGTCATCCTGAAATTTCAGCTTTCAAATGTATTCTTTCTCGAGATAAAGACAACCATCAATATAAGCACAGTAATGAATAGGGCATTGCGATATGCATTATCGCTTATACAATAAAAACTGCAAGTTTGTTTCCTATGTTACTTGATGTGAGTGTATGCAAGTGCCAATTAGAGAACGCAAAAGACAAATCGGAACAAGCCCCTTTAAGTGAGTGAGTTAAATTCTGTTGACTTGGTTTATTGAAAAGTATAGTATCCAAGTCTATGCTCTTTTAGAAGTGAGTGGATAAGGAGGCCAGCTGATTGTAGGTTTCTATTAAAGAGACATGGGATTTCCAGGAAAAATAGTGCACCCTCTAGATTATTCAAAATTCATATTTTTGTAATGGTTGCAAAGCTTTTATATACTTTACCCCTCGCCTGAATTATTAAGCCCTAATCGCGCGCTTATGGGTAAATAGAACGATTCTATAATTAATTTCGCCGGCGACATTAATTCAGCAGAGGATGCGGAAATGGCGTGTAACACAAGAAAACACAAGCTAGAGTTGATTCTCATGGCATGCACCTTGTCTGACCGGTCTCTTAACTTTGTGGTTGTAATATCAATGAGTACTACTAGTCTATGATATTCATGTAATCGACACATTTGTTGATTAAAGTTACGGCAAACTTAAAAGTTAGCCTACAAATTCCCTGGATGTCTTTAGCCCCTTATTTAATGTCCCTATCTGTTTTTGGCATGTTATTTTTATGTGTAAAATATATTTCTATTCAAATGGCCTAGACGATCATTTGCAAGCAAATTGAAGAAATTTCATATTTTGTAAAAATGTGCCATTGCTGCTTTAAATTTTGGACAAATTAGCCAGCAGACATTGTCTGAAATTAATAAATTTTGAAAAAAGTACCTTTGATTCCAATTGTAAAAAAATTGCAATCGATAAAAACAGAAAACCGGCTAATTCCATTGTTCTTTGAAAAAAAAATTGGAATGCTCATTTGGAAGTATGCCAAAGCAATGCATCATGCCCGTTCCAATTTTACAGCCGTGATGATATTAAAAAATGGTTTATTCTCTTTCATTTCCAAATGATGAACCGTACTTTTAATCATATGCTTAGATTATATTGAAACTATAATGTCATTGGCATTGGCAGTAATGGCATTGCCCTCCGATTTGAAGTCAATGAATTGCTCCAAAGTTCTTTGACACACATAGCAAAATGTGGCTTTGTGGCCATTTTGCGACTCCCCAAAGCGCAGTGTTTTTAGCTGTAATGTTATGGCATTTCATTGATTTTCATGCTTGAGCAATTCAAAAGATAAGGAAACCAACAACCCAGGCATCTTGGTTAATGGACCAATTTCTGTTCTAATTAGGGTGGATTTTAAGGTTGCATGGCTAAAAGCTATATGTAATTGAAATGCAATTTGATGAAGTTAATTAAGTGATGAGTTTTAACACTATAATATTGGAGATGTAGAAAAACATTACAAGCATGTGCCTCTTTTTATGGTAGGTTAGGCACTGCGTCACTGTTCAGGGTCACTGGAGATAATTATTTCATCATAATTATGAAGACAAATTTCTTGAAGAATCGGTGAATAAAATTAAAAGGTTTTGATTTGATGTACATGTATGCCTAATTCAATCAATCTAAAATATCTTTATAGGGAATGTCCAATTTATTGCTTTTATTATTGTGGCACACTCATTTTGGTTGTGAAAGCACAATATAGGTTGAGGTCCAGTGTCATGTAGGGTCTGTAGGGGCAACTGAACTTTTTTAATGGTTGAAGATACTTTCATGATCTAACTAAAATATTATCTGAACCATTAGTCTATTTGGTCTTCTCTACAAGAAATTAGGATATTTCTGGGGTCCTTTTGGAACACTGTGATGCAGGGATATGCTCATCAAAATGAGCAAAATGCACTAATCAAACTGAATTTTGTGAATAGTTTTTTCTTATAAGGATGTCAAACTATTAACAAAAGTCATGGTGCTAGAATCACAAAATGCACCTGAACCTCCAGACGACTACCAGCTTTCTTACAGCATATCTGATTGGCTCATAGCATATTTTACATCATTTAACCCTGTGAAATAACAAATGAAATCAGCAAGTGCCCTTGAAATTTTAACTACTTATAGTAAATTTCAAATTAAGTGAGACTTCCTGCATATTTTGATGGGGGGGGGCGATATTGATATGGGGTTCAATCCCCGGCCATGCGGAGACTAGCCATTACAAAAAACATATTGTGTCCATGGTACAAATTTACTGTACAGAATCGGCTTACTGGAAACTGATGCATTCAGTTCTACAATGGTCTGTTAATGATGGAATGATTTATGCCATGTTAAATCCGCTTTGCTCTAATTTCTTAATACAAGGTTGACCCATTGTGATGGCCAAATAAAAAACTTAGTTGTGTTATATAAGAATGCATTATTTCTCCAATTCTGTGATAAGGAATGATATTTTGCAGTGTCAAAGGTAAGTTATGTTCAAATAACAATGTTTAATGAAATAAATTGCTGGTGTTTTCATCCTGATACTTCAAAGGAAACATCCAAGCTATCAATAAATAATGTAGTTTAGGTCAAATCATGTACTAGCTGACATTACTAACGATTGTATGAGTACCATGAACTTTTGTACCTGTGGCCAATAAATAATTCCTTATGGCCATGGTTGGCCAGGATTGTCAAATCAGCTTTGCACTAATGTCTTAATACAAGGTTGGCCCAATTTCAATTGTTTTTGCAAAGTTGTGTTATGTGTGCCCTGATATAAGAATGCATTATTTCTCCAATGCTGTGATAAGGAATGATATTTTGCAGTGTCAAAGGCAAGTTATGTTCATATAAAACGTTTAAAGGAAATATGTCCTGATTCTGAATATTTGGAAATTTGGTATGGATGGAAAGCTTAAGTAACTTAGATTACATATCCATCAAATAAGTTGAAAATTGTCCCATTTTGTTGAGTATTTTGCCCTTTTAGTTTCCCGCCCAATAGCTTACTCGAAAACGATTCCGACAAATCCACATCGCAGGCAAATGGTGACGTCAAAGTGATGACCATCCATAATTTTCGTCGTTGTGACCATCATATCGCAGTGTTGCCCACTTCAACTAATAATTAAACACAACGAAATGAAACCAAAATATGTCATTCTGTAACTTTTTTTTCTAATTTTATTATTACTTTCATTAATCCATCATATTACATGCAAAGCAATAACAATTCGAGTCAACACGATGTTTTGGTCATCACTTTGACGTCACGAGTTGGGCTCTTTGATCATGAAGCCGTGGCGAAAAATCCGCCCGTTTTTTCCTTCGTATCAAAAAGCAAAAATTAAAATGCCTCTATTTGGCTATTAATTTTACAATCAAATTGTATTTTTTTTTCGGGAATTTTGATGTATGTACATATATTTTATGAATGTAAGTCAAACTGAGCTTGACAAAAATCTTGACATATTTCCTTTAAAATAGAAATATTGCCTGGTGTTTTCATCCTAATACTTCAAATGAAACATCCAAGCTATCTTAGATGTGAAATAATGTATTTTAGGTCAGCATTTATTTTCTAGCTATATTACTATACATTAATACCATAAACATATTTTTACACATGGCCATGAAAATAATTCCTCTTACCTCTCACAGTGAATAGACCTAAAACTTTTAGTGAGGTCTCACTTATTTTGAAATCTACTATAGTTAGTTACTCAGCAGGTAGTGCCCTTGATGTTAAAATGTGTTCCAAATATAAAGAGAGTGGCACATTTGGAAAATAGTGTGCCCTCAAGATTATATATACAAAATATTTTTACATGGTTGTAAAGCTTTCATTTATACATTTGTCCTCGCTTAAAATCAGCACCCTTAGTGGTAAACAGAACGATTTTAGAATAAGGTAAACAGAATGATTTTAGAACAAAATCACTCTTGAGTGATTTATTCAGCAGACGACGGATCATGTAATTAAACACAAGAAAACACACTTGGAGTTGATTCCCACGGCATCCACCCTGTTTGACCGGTCTGTAAACTTTGTGATTTTAATATCAATGAGTACGAGTCTGATATTCATGTGATAGACACATTTGTTGATTAAACTTTCTACAAACCCAAAATTTGGCCTACAAATTCCTGGATGTCTTTAGCCTCTTATGAAGGCTCATATCTCTTCAGTGGTATGTTATTTTTGTGTGTAAAATATATCTGTACTTTTCCCAAGGTCCTAGACTATCATTTGAGAACAAATTAAAGGAATTTCATATTTTGTTGAAAATGTGCCATTGCCGCTTTAAATGATATCGCTGATTATTCTCATATGTGGGATATTGATAGACTGGTATGAGGCAATTGTTTACGATGTACATATGCGATAAAGGGGATGGAGGGCTCAATAAATTACTTGGTTAACAGTTGCTCTAATGTTGTGGTGTAATACCTCAGTATCTTGAGCTTCCTAGTATTCTTTTAAACTAAAGCGGGTATAGGGTCACCCTATAAGAATTTTTTTTTAAATGTGGAGGTCAAAGGTTGTGTAGATGTTATCATCTAATGATTGGGATGGCTTGTTTGAGACCAATAGCTATTCTTTTTTGTGTTATTTTTTTTATGTAATATTAAAACACACAAACAAAAAACCTTTAACCAATTGTTGAACTAAATGTATGTTGAAGGAATTTTGGTCAAGGAAGATATAACTAAACTGAAGCAGTATTTTTGTCAAATTATTTTCAAAAAACATGAAAATACTCAATGGAGTTTCAACTACTTCAAATCATATACAGCTCACGATATATATCTGTTCTTACGTTCAAAACTTCTAGTTTTGCAAAGCCCTACAGGGATATAAGCTCTCTCGCGGTAATTTTGCTAACCCAATTTTCTTGCCTATTTCCACGATGGCAAACTGTTTTCAGTTGCATATTACGTCAACTGTGATAAAAATTTAATTGACTCAAGTTTGCATGCGGCATGTAGTAAGATACATTAATACTGATATAAATGTATGTGTGTAGAAGAAAGGAGGGGATAGAAATCATCTTTCACTTGCAACTTCTAGTTTTGCAAATCCTAGTCTGAACCACACATTTCAAAACACTTGTTTTTCTCACTAATCAGAAGTAGTATCTCAAGTGTTAATGTTTGTATGCATACCCTAAACCTTGTTGCATAAAATTAACATGCGAAATGTTGGAACATGTGACCTGTTGCCATGGTAACAGCCGCCAACTTGGATTGTAAAATTTGCCATGTGTGAATACGGGAACAGTAATATCTCAAAACATATTTATCCTATTGAGATGAAACAAAAATCAATTTGGAGCTGAGATTTAAAGCTAGTCAATGAACCAAAATATACATGTATACTAGCATTGTAAGCAGTGTAAAGGCCTGGTTACATCTAAAGCAGCAGAAACTGTAATTATGGTTTGGTCAAAAGATCAAATGAACATGTTCCCAAGGGTTAAATTAAATAATTTTGGTTCATTGTGTGCTCCTAAAGATAGAGAAAAAACAGTGAAAAAAATGAAGTGCCTACCCCCTATGGTTCTTGAGATATGACTGTTCCGTGGTGACAAATTGCGAAAAAACAAATATGGAGAAAAACGCAACTAAAGTTTGAGAATGTAAGTCATGCAAATGTAATTACGCAAATGTAATTTGCGATAACTCAAAAAGTATTCATCTTATTGAGATGAAACAAAAAGCAATTTGGAGCTGAGGCTTAGAGGAACAACTTTTTTGTCAAAATCTCAATTCTGAAAAAAATCCCCCTTTGAGACTATTCCCCCTTAATGCAGTAGCCTGGGACGAACCTTCCAGGAAATTTCTTGAGTTCAGAGAAATAAAGAACATGGTTTCTGTTCTGTAGTTATAAAATCCATCAAGGATGGGGATAAAATGAATCATTTTAGACAATTCCGGATTTGCACTGATTTGGCACTTGTCTCCAGGGATTTAAGAAATATGTTTGTAAAGGTCTGTGTTATATGAAGGCAGTGCGAGTGAAAGATGATTTCTATCCCCTCCTTTCTTCTACACACATACATTTATATCAGTATTAATGTATCTTACTACATGCCGCATGCAAACTTGAGTCAATTAAATTTTTATCACAGTTGACGTAATATGCAACTGAAAACAGTTTGCCATCGTGGAAATAGGCAAGAAAATTGGGTTAGCAAAATTACCGCGAGAGAGCTTATATCCCTGTGTGTGTGTAGATTGAGTGAGCAAATAGTAGCATAGCACATGCAGGGACTCTGCGGATCTCATGTGCGGTGAATGGAGGCTTTCCTCTTTCAGTTGCACTTATCGCTGAGCACACATTGTGTGAACAGGGAAAAAATTCTGGCAAGGCCAGTAAACTAGAGGTACTTTGATTCTTGATATAAATCATTTAGCAAGCTTTAGTTCGTATGCTACAGTTACTGCTGGGTATGGGTTGTGGAATAACATGTGCACATGCTACTGGGTGAAGGAAGATGCATGTCTGAATATGAGAAATGCGGCTTAGGGATCATCTTAGATTTGGCTTGTCATTTTAAACAAATTTGCATTTGGTGTAATCATCTGAGGTGCTTTCTTCTACCTCCAAAATTATGCACAAGATAATATAATTCATCCATCCATCACTTTTACCTTCATACTTTGTTTTAATATTGTTGAGCATATACATTGTGCTTATTCCCGCTTTTCTGCTAGTCATATCCACCAAATTGTAGATGGATGTAATTGATAAAAAACAATGAACCATTTTCTATAATGGTGTTAATAATCACTAACAAATGCCGGCCATGATCTTTTTGAACAGGATACCACTTTTCAAAAATAGATATCATCAGTAGAATATGATGATTACTTCATGAGACATGCAACGGTTCAGTAGAAAGCAGCCAAAGTGTTTTAAAATTATACCAACACGGTGTATAAGAATGGTGAACAACTTTTGTAAGAAAATCTGACATGAATTTTTGCCTGTTTTCTTAAAAGCTGCAGTCACAATTTTCATTTAAAAACAACAGTTTTAAAAATAACAAAATTCAGTAAAGGAATAAGGGAACAATTTGTGTATGTGTTTTTGATGATGACTAGCAGATGCCAGCCAATATGTTACCCAACATTGCAAGTAAAAGTGTGAAAAGAATTCCCAATTTATGTAAAATAGTCTAATTATTACATAATTCAGATTGTATTTTATTATGTTTGCTAACTATTCATGTCGCAAGTGTTGCATAACCTGATTTGCAATAGATAAAATAATCAATATTCTTCCATTCATCTTCACTTCACTTTAATGAATTATTAAATGATATCAGTCAGAGGAAGGAGGTTAGGGATCACAAAGGATCTCAGGGATCTAAAGGATACGGATGTACTTCCAAATTCAAATGTATTTTAGAGTTAATGAGAATGAAGTGCAGGTTGAATCATAAAAGTACAAGGTTTAAACTTCTATCTGCACTCACCAAAGTAAAATTCTTCCCAAATTTTCAGAACCTAACTGGTTCCTTCATCATAGCTGTCTCCCATCTATAACTGTTTACTGAGACTGTCTAGGGAAACTTCTCTAGAATTAAACACTGGATCTGGAGTAACTTCTAGAAACACTGCCAGTCTCAGTCATCCTCACAGTGCATCATCCCCTGATGAAGGAACCAGATAGGTTCTGAAAATGTGGGAAGAATTTTACTTTGGTGAGTGCAGATAGAAGTTTAAACCTTGTACTTTTAGAGTTGTTAGCATTGATCAGCAGTTATTGAATGCAGGCATATAAAACAGCCTTTTATGTATATAATTCAGAGCATGGGGAAATCCCTATTCATTTTGTCAGCATTTTTTTTATTTTTAATTTTTCAGCAATAAAAAATGCCTACTCAATAAAAAATAAATCCTTGCAACTTTCTGTGTGTGTGTAACACTCTTGTATTTGGCACCTGGAAGTCTATAACATGTAACTGCACTTTATGAAGGCTGTACCTCAAAACAAGAAATGTAACATTGCATGCTTGTGTAGTGAAAATGTAGGAATATGATGGAGTTAATAAAAAAGTTACTCAATTTTGAGTTACGGTTACCTTAAGTTAGTTGACAAAAAACTACCATTATTTTGAGGGAAAGAGTTCCATATGTACTCCCCCCTTAAAATTGTACAGGAAACAAATTATTTTTTATTTATGGCCTTACACTAACAAATACCCTAACCCTAAGGCTAAAAATAAAAAAAGAATTTGTTACTTGTAGAATTTCGAAGAGGGGTGCATATGGAACTCTTGCCATTTTGAGTTATCTAAAGACATTTGTTTCAAAACATGCTGTTTTTTTCTGAAATGGTATTTCACCGAAGAACACTTCGAAGGAGGTCTGCTTTACAGGCAGTGCAAGTAAGGGCAGGATTTCTTTTCAAATTTCCTTTAAGACAAGTGGATTATGTGGCCATTTTGTTTGCTGAAGAAAAAGTCTAAGAAGCTTCTTGGCCTAAGGTGAATTTGGACCTAAAAATTATCTTAGAATAAAAAGCCTTTCAGATCCATTCTTGGTAGATCAACAATGTCAATATAATGCACTCAACTTGTAAATTAAAAAATTTGCCTGCCTCTACCATGGTCAAGTTTTTTTTTTTTTTTTTTTTTTTTTATTGCAAATATATTGTATTTTGTTATTGATCACACCACACGTCCCAATACATATGAGTGAATCCAAAACTTTTTTGTAATAAAATCGTTTTACAACTGTGATGTGTGGAAAACAATGTTTTAAGTTGCTTATGGGGTGTACATTATAATGAATGGAAATATTTTTAGTCATATCTTCCAAAGTATCAACATAAACCATAAACAGAGGTACAGTCAGAGGGGGGTGGGGGAACGTCCCCCAACTGTAATGTTCTGTCAGTGCATTATGATCCGTCAGTACATTTTTCTAAAAGCTGGTTTTTTTAGGGTGTGATGTGTGCTATGAACAAATTTAAACAGTCCTCCAGAGCTTAGAACCATTGGTCAATAACATGAATTAGTTTGTTATACTCTTGAGCCTTGGTTCACTCCCTCCACACACACACTCTTCAGCTTTCCGAGGTGACGCTAAAAAAATTAAAGACTCTTCATTGATACTAGAAGGATACAACACAAATCTTGCCCATTCATTGTAACTAGGCGCGCGGCGGTCACCTAGATTTCGTGATTACCCGGCTTGTGGGAACAAGGTCTTGCTGAGCCCAAGCTACACCCACCCTCCAAGTTTCATGAGCATACAACCCCTGATCTCCAAGAAAAAGGGTGGACAGACAAGATGTAAAATAACTGAAACTGGTTGAATTAAGCTTCAGAATATGCATTGCTGAAGACATGTTTTTATATTTAAAAAAATTATTTTAAAAATAAGTAAATGCTGTTACCAACTGCTTCTCCACAAAATAGCCTGTGTAGGTAAACTGTATACTAGAGTGTGGGCCTGATGTTTCGATCCTAGCAGGATCTTCATCAAAGGCAAAATTATTTTAGAAGGGATGGTCTTAATATGCATAATTCTGGCAGAATCTATGACAAAGCAAAACTCAATGCAGTACACGCAAGGATCAAGTAAATGATACAACCTGAGAAAGTAATTAGACAAATATTATATAGAGGCTTGGAGAAACTGGCGAGCATGTGTAGTTTTAACAACATTTTTCAATATGTCAGTAGGGTATAAGCGAAAAACAATTACACATTATAGCTCTAAGTGAATTTAATTTTCAAAACAGGCAAAGCCTAACCTCATTCTTGTTTTGGAGCCAAGCAAAAAACAAAATATGAAACCTTTCCTCCAAAAGGATTACAACACTTTCAAAGTTGCTGTTAGTAGCATTTTGAATAAACTGTATATACAGAGCAGAACTATATACAGCGAGAGAGAGTGTGTGCCACCCAGCAAAGCCTTAAGGATGTCTGCATATATACTGCTCCCGAAATGAAATTAACCTGTCAAAATGGCTCAAAACAGAAAATCTGGAGGAGTATATTGTGAAAACTAAATGTCACTTTTGAAGGTCGTACTGTATTCGCCACAAATTGAAAAGTAATTTGAAGTATTTTACCTTCATTGCCAACACGGAAAATGTTGCAGTTTTTGGCACAGAATAGGAAGGTGACGGTAAAGTAGACAAAAATAAAGTGTAATGGCAATGACACATGATAAAGAGGAAACAGGCAGATAGAATATTACCTTGTAACTGTATTCATAAGAACTTGTCATACTGTCAGTGTCATCCTGTTGCATTGGAATCAATGAAGTAGGTTTCATTTCCGTTTCTTGAATGTAACCGTGTCAGTTTATCCTGTGATTTCGACTCAAGGTTGTGTTTGTGATGATTAACGTCAGATCTGATACTCGTGTTAATGGAACTTGCCAATTAATTGAAATCACCTCAGATGGTCGGTAGTTGGGATGGTAGCCTCTGCATTGATCTAATCTGCTTGGTGATGGCACAAGTTGAGACTGCCTTGCAGATTGACGCCATCTTCTTAATGTTTGTGCTTACAAATCTCAATAAGAGAGAATCCAATGTTTTAACTCCTTTTAAAAATAATATACACAGGCTTTTATAAAGTACCATTTCTACAAGATCATGGTGCTTTTGCCTATTATTGTTGTTATGTTCTCATCAGGAAATCATGACAATTATTCGCATCACTAACGGTTTAGTCTTGGGAGTATAAGGTTGGGCCTTATCTTAATTTTTTGTATGGGGAATCGGTCCACATGGGAAAACATAGGGTTTCTGGTGAGGTCTATGGATAAAATCCCAATTGAAGCTATGCATATTCAGTCTTTGAAAGTGATACAGGAGGGGGTCCTCCTTGCATGTTTCAGTTCAGGTGTTCAAATTAAAGCAGTAATATTTTTCTTCAAAATGAATTAAAAAGAAAGTAATCTTATTTTTTTAAAGTGCTGTTGTATACCACTTGGAAACTTTCCATGCACCACAAGTACTCTGCTATTTACAGATGCCTGCTTTAAAATGATACCATGTTAGTGATTATTGGATGTGTGGTAATATTTGAGTTTCAGGCTCAGAAAGTGATTGAATTCTTCCCCCTTTTTTTTCTGGAATAAATCTGAAATTATTAATCAAGTGTTCCGTAGAAAAGTGCATCATCTTGAAGTGGTGGGATACTTAATGACATGAAATTACATTTGCGGTACAATTGCAAGTTCATCCGAATCAAAGCTGCATTATTCAGACCTACCACCTTTTCAAGGTTAAAATGTGCATCTAAAGTTACAAACATATCTGAGGCTGGCCCACTCCAGGCAGTCGGATTCCATGTATCATCCAGGGTTGAGCTTTTTTCTATACAAATACTGTTTAGTATGCAACATCTGCTCAGTACTTCAAAGGCATAAAAATTCTTACTATATACTCTTGATGTGTGCTGTGAGTTTGCATTTGGTGAAAAAAGAGTTTTGAAGGCTTCCTGTACGTCACAAAGCTTGCTCCTTGGTTGGTCTAAAGGCAACCACCTGTATGGTTGTGATTTCTGTCTTGTAGTTTTGGCAGCTGAACATTTTCTACTCGATAATGTCGGAACATACCCTCATTAGTACTCGCCTGGTTTGGGCACCCCATATTCGTTAATATTGTGGTGATTGTCCATAGAGAGGACACTTTGCCAGTTTTCGTCATACAACGAAGCAGCTTAATGTGTTTTTGTGAAGGCTTGTGGCCTTTTCATATGCAAGAGTAACACCAAATAAATGGTAATGATCATGCACAAGTACACACAAATGTAAAGAAAATACAATTTTTTTTTTAAATATTGGTAACATTGCAAGTTTTTCTTTTGCTGCTGTTTAACCATGTGCAAAAGATGGGGGTCATTTGGCTGTACCAATAACAATCGCTATTTTTTGTTTACCTTTTGGTTTATTTTTTTGTTGATGACTGTTTTTCTCTTTTCTTTTTTCTTTTTTAAAAATTTATAAGTATTAAATATCATCACCTGAGAACAAGAGTCCTGCATAAAATTTTTGCTGGTTTCTTGGCAACATTGACCTGCTGATTCAAATCTCGATGATGCAAACGTGTTTATCCTTGGGCATTTTTTGAGATAGTGAAAGGGGGTAAATGATATAACCCTTAAAATGGCTGTTTTTTGTCTTCATCTTGTGAAACGAAAGGGATTTGAAGGCTGCAATTTCAGGATGACAACTGTAAATCTGATATCAAAATTGAATACTACTTCCAGGTAAATCAGCATTTCCCAACGGCGTAGAATGAAAACCTTTAACACCAAAACACAAGATCAGATTTGGCTGAAATTTAAGGAATCAGCGGATATCTAATGACCATGACTAAAACGGGGTAGTAAAATCACAAGCTCCATCTTTAAATGTGTGTGTGATCAACCCCTACCTCAGTTAAGGCAGTAACTTCAGTGACCTATGAAAGTGCAGAAGTAAAATGTTTCTAATTAACATATACAGATGTTTGCATATTGGTTCTTCATTTCGTTATGACCAAACCAGCATAAAAACAAAAAATATTGTCGGCGACACACTTTTGACAACTGATTTGGAATTTTAGTCCACTAAAAACCCACATTCTGTGTACATTTACGACATTTCATTGCGGGCAAATACGATTTTCCTTTAAATCTAGTTTTTCCATGTCTTTCTATGGAGAAATGGCATATAGAGTAGGAGGGCGCTATAACATACAAATCATAACCTTTGTAGGCCTATATGGCAAGATTCAACCGCCAAGGAGTTTGTCTAGTTTTTGCAGAGATGTAGCTCTTGCATGTCCCTACTTATACCAGTTGTCAAAATTTGTCGCCACTGCATTAAAATTGTTTCTAAAATAAAAGAGACAGTTTGTAAAATGGGGTCAACAGCTGTGATATACCTTGTCAATTCCCGCAGTGTTTGTGGATGCTACATTATCCCTGTTTGTTAATGCTAAATGATCATCATTGATTTTAGTTTTTAATAATATTGGAGCATGTAAAATCATGTTGAGCTATTTATTTTCGTACTGTTTTGTCGAGTAATAATTACCAAAAACCACAATTCTCTTCCACACTAATGGGCTGGTTGTTCTTTTTGGGTTGTAAATTTCACACTGCTAGTATAAAGAATGTTTAAAGCTGTGGAATATTACCAGCAAATTGTCTGTTTCCTGGGAAAATATGTCAACAATATCTAAACGTCATCTTTGAGATTATAAGCCCAACAACTGACTATTTTTATGTGAATAAAGCAATTTACCTCTAAGAAGTCCTTTTGAGGAATTCTAGTAATCACGATACAACAAGTGCAAATTTACAAACCTAAGTATCAAGAATTGAGGCATGTGTTAAACGACTGTGGATGCAATTCTGAAAATATAAACGGTTTGAAATATCAGCAAGTAGACAAGGGTAAGCTATGTCTGATCTGGACTACAAATGAGAAAGACTAAAATAAATGCAATTTTGGAAGCAAACCGGGTCAATCAATAGCAATACAATACCTGTTACACATGATTTATTGGTTATCTATCAATTCATATATCTTGATTTCCTAATGTTTGCCCAGACCTCCATCCATCTTTTGTATTATTTTTTGGATTGACCCCAATAAATCAATTAAGTTGCCCACTCATATGTTGCTCGCTCAGTATTCTTGAGGTATAAGGTCTGGTGCAGTTTCCACAGGGAGAATGAGTTCACAAATGGAAAGATTGTCAGATGCTATATTGAGGTCAAGGCCCCCCTTGAAGAATCTGTTTTTGGATTCTTCCACCTTTTTTAGTATAGATGAGGTGACCATCAATGTTTACAACACAAGTTAGCACCGCCTGGTCTACTGACATGTTAGGTGCGAAGAATAGCCCATACAGTACTACCACAGTTCCAGCATTCAATAAGCCTTATTACGCCCGAATGAGCACGAATTTTAAAAGCAAACAAGCCCTGCAGATGCTCATTGCTACCTGCGGGGCAGTGCTTTGTTCGTTGCCGGCGTTTGACATCACATGTCAACTATCTATAAATACTAGTTTCTCAAATGGAACAGTCCACTGGCCGTAAGTTCTTTGAAGAGTGAGGTAAAGTCGTCCAAAGAGGATCATTGATTTCAAATGGTAATAATTCTCAGTCCATTTAGTTGGATATTCGATTATTCACGTTGAGGTATTCCCTTGTGATACTGAATTTTTGGTTCAAATGGGAATGTATGAAAGAATAGAACTTTTTTGTGATGACTTGTAATGAATAACACAGTTTTGGTAATATTCTTGCTTGCATGGGAGTTAGAGGAAATGGAGGGAAAAAACAAAAGAGATCTGGGAAAGATGAAAATGCTTAAGGAAATATCTGATTTTGTTCACTAAGAGTGTTTCCATCTTAGTGGTATTAGTTTGTCACAGGTTTTCCACAACTCAAAGTATTCAACTGGCCCCTTCAATATCCATGTTACTGTTATAGGCAAACCCAAATCCTAATTTTTATGTATTCTTAAGGGTGTAAATCACAATGTAAGGCAAATCCCCCTCATGCATTGCGCATGTTTACAAAGGGAAGATGATAAAAAGATTTGCTGCAAGAATGTGTGATTCCTTTGTTGTTCACATGCAATGCCAATTATCCCAATGACTAAGAACTCGCTTATTCAATTGCTTACTTTAATGTATTGTATACTTCAACATTGACCTCTATCTGCAGGCCGTGTAATGTGTTTTGTGTCGTTTGGAATTTCACACTTTTGAAACTAATCAAGACAAGATGGTAGACAGAAATGTAGTTTTTTCTGGGCGGGTTTGTCTAATTTCTCAGTTTTGTTAGATAAAGCCCCCTCCCCTTTAAGTTCAATTGTTGGTTTCGCAAACAGTGAAAATTATGGGGTGGTTTAGAGGTCAAGATTTTGTAGTTTCAATATCTACTGCGAATTTAATGATATGCAATTGGGCTAATTTTGCCATTCTTCTTTAATCTTTGCCCAATTTCCTCAAGTCTTTTCTTTAATCCTTGATATGCTTTTGTTTGTTCTAGTGGTTTTTTTTTTTTTGGTGAACAAGGGTTGGACAATGTTTCGTTTTTAGGCCCTTTTTTTTGGAAAGAAAGTATCTAATATAGGTTTATAAGAAATTCATCAAAGAAGCATTTTTGGTTTTTACTGGTCTTGTGGTTAAGCTAGGTTCGTAACCTGACCCATCTGACATTTATTTTTTCCTGAACACACTACGAATTCGGAAACCCTTTCCGGAATAAAGCGCATAATATTCCGTTAAGGTTTCCGAATTCATAAGTGTTCAGAAAAAAATTGTCAGATGGGGCATGTCTACCACCAATAAGCCAAATCGTCATTGTAACTTCCGTTAATATTTTTAGGACTCCTGACTTTCATCCCGTCAATATTTCAGGAAAATTGCCTTTTGGGAATTTTGAAAATACTTCTAGATATGTTTTGATATTTACAAATACAAAACATGTTTTACTCAGTTCGAATAATTTATGGCATCTTTCTTATTGACTATATGCCTGGATAGTTTTCTAAAAACCTAATTTATTAAAAACATAATCTTGATTTGTCACAGGTCCAGGATTCCTACAAATTTGCAAAACCTTCCCACAGCCTCAAAATCTTAATGCCGATTCCTTATGATGGCAGCTTCTAAATATCCAAGGTCGCCCTCCTCACCCCTATCTTACCATGTTGCTTACCAAATCACAGGTAGTTCACATGGTGTTATGGCTAAAAGCTATTTTCTATGGCAATCCTTCTTTATTGTCACAACTCGGCATTAACAAGTCTGCAGAAGTCTTGGTTGGTGTAATATTTACCTGACTAGATATGCCTCGGACGAAGCATAAAACAAGAGAGAATTGAGCAACACAGCTAAGAGTAATACGATGTACACCTTTACTTTTAATATAAACTTTATTTGTACAATTTATGAATGATTCTCATTTTGTCCAGATGACAAGTGCAACATTGGGCCAATGTTGGTATAAAATTGGATGGATTGCGCCCATATTTATTGGTTGACCTATGAGTTTGCAAAAATATTTTTTAAAACTCATAGCGAAACCGATAAATATTGGGCATAAATCAGCCAATTTTATCATTGATTATGTTTGGATCCTATATTTTTCCACCTTGGATCCGATATTTTTCCCCACTTGGATCCATAAGCATAACAATGGAGAAAAGTTGGTCTGCCAATATACGTAGGTCCATCATGTAGCCTTCCATCATGCCCTTGACAACTTTCATAAATCCAGAAATGCTGTGATACTTTGCCAACAGTGCATTTGTATTAATTGGTAATGTATAGTGCATGCATGTCCAAATTTAGGCCTTGTTGCATTAATCATTTTAGGCCAATGTACGTGCAAATCAACACTTCATTGGCTCAATCTGCCTTGCTATCTGGCTTGGTTGTCTCGTTTAAGAGGGGAAAAAATGTTTGTATTTGTTTATTTGCCAGATTTGACATATAATGTATTATTATATTATTGTTATTAATATTTACTGTTATTCCTGTCAATTATTAATAATAGAAATTTCTACGCAGAGAGTATCCTCATATTTATGTATATAATTGGTGTATTATACTAAATTCACACACAGGCTTCTAATATGTATGAAGTCATGCCTAGTGCAATCCACAAAACTTCTGACATTTCCAAAAGTTGTTACGATACTACTGATAGATATATGAGACTCATTGTGATCAAAAAAACACTGGCATGTTCATACCATTGAAGAATGCAATTGTTGTTGTTGATTTTTGTGTTACTTTGTCAATTAAAATTAATATCAAAGCGGTCATTCATCGTCTAATATTGCATTGACCTTGTCTAAGTGTCAAGACTTGAATGAGTTATTATATGCTGAATATAGATACTTCTATAAACCATTGAAGTCTTGACACTAACCAGTTCCATGCACTATTACATTGGAATAACCCATAAAACATTGATACACATCAAGTGAATGATATATTGGAAAACACTTTTAAATTTTAGTAAAAAGTAGAACTAAAAAAATTAAGAAGGGGACGTAAAGACAAGCTGTGTTTTGAGTTGTATGCATTAAGCAGAAGTTGTAACAATGATGAGCTACTTGCCATTTGGCAGCATTTAATCCTCTCCATAGATATGGATGTTTTTGCAAAAATGACTCAGGAACTAGTCTAAGAGTATTTGTTTGTGTAATAAACCTGGGGGAAGTGAAATTATGTCCAAAGGGGAATTTATAGAGGTCAATTCCATGCACTACCTTTCCATCAAAACAGAGAACTGCACTAATTCAAAAACAAAGTGGATTAATGTCTAGAGGGTGGCAAGAATACCTCAAATTTAGAATTACCACAATTGTTTTAACACAAACAAATCTTGACCAAAAAATTCTAATTTTTTATGTATTTAAGGAATATTTCTTATTTCCAAAACCTTTGGAGATGAAGAATCAACTCCACTTTAGGGTTTTTTAAATATTCACATTGATAACTACAGAGGACGAGGTCATCATATTTGGGCTGGTTGTGGTCACAGTCAATTTGCTTAATCTAATTTGATAACTTTTGGTCAGTGTTTGCTCTGTTGAATGAGGCTTGCTGCCATCGTATGTTTCTTCCTCTCATGTTTGACATATTTATGAACTGGGACCTATTTAAAGGTAGAAAAACCGTTTGTACTTAAAAAAAAAAGCTATTAGAAGGAAGAATTTATTACAATAGGGTATTTTCATGATATATGTCACAATTTCAAGGATGTGTAGGCATTATCCTTTCATAATGATGCCAAAGCATGCCTAGTGGAAGACTATATCGTAATTAGAAATAAATAAGAGACTTCTGGTTCCAACTAATTCCATCTTAGTTGTGAAATTCTTGTGCTACACTGTAAATGCGGTTTAATAAGTTCCTGAAAGGGGGTGTTACTTTAGACCTGGTTAAACCAGGGT